>JBCAUA010011091.1:0-13134 GCA_038406235.1 Peronia verruculata | reverse complement strand
AAATAGGCCCAGATAGACCCCCGGGTCTAGCTGCACCAGTAGGCCCAAATAGCCGGCGCCTTATTATTATTATTATTCCCTCCCCTCACAAATACGTTTCAAGCTCATGTACATTGCACAGAGCAAGTACTTGTGCTATTTACCTTGTACTAATGTCTTTAGCTAGTTTGCAACAACTAAGGGACTTATAGGAAGACTTCCACAAATCGGATCTCAGCAGAGAATTGATTGCAGACTGACGAAGTAAGACATGGTGGGGATGTCCATAACGTAATCTTCATCTTCAGTAAGATTTAAAAAAGACCTGAAAGCCTTTCGTTATTCAAAATACCTCAGAATTACTGAAGATGCCATTATTTCCTTTAAGCACTTTTTTTTACTCAGATTAGGCCTACACCTATTTTAAATACCGATACCTTCTACTTGTATATACACATGTACATCTATAGCCACCATTAATCTTATTATCTGCTTCTGCTAAGGACCCTTTTTAAGGCCTTTTAAGAGCGCTCTAGTCTCTATGTATTTGGACTGTTTCAAATTGAAGAAGTGACATTTTCATCGTAAAGACATGCTAAACAGTGTGTATATGTGTGTGTCTGTGTGTACGTGTCTGTGTCTGTGCTTGCGTACGTGTGTGTGTATGTGCGTGTGTGTGCGTGCGTGCGTGTGTATGTGTGCATGTGTGTGTTTGTCTATCCATCTGCTTGTGTGATTGTCTGTCTCTGTGTCTATCCGTCTCTTTCCTTCTTATCCCAGCTTACCTAGAGCTTACAAGTCCACTTATGAAGAATCCAGCACAGCACAAAGATGGATTGTGGCACAGAATGATGTACAGTGGGATACACGAACAAATCCAGGAACCTCAATACCCACAGAGCCTGGGGAGGAGGTTGCAGTAAAAAGTATTTTATGGACATCTGTGACCCAGATGTGCCTGGGCCGATTTGTTAGATAGGATAAAAGAATGTGCATTGGTGTGTGAATTGAGTTTTTCTGTGGCTTTTAAAGTTAAGAAAGACAATGTTCTCAGAAGGGAGAGAATTCCATTAAAGGACATTTTATGGACATTTGACGTGATCTGATAGTAGGCTTTCTATCCCTCAAATCCCTTGGGGAAGGGGGAAGGGGGGGGGATAGCTTGGGGCGTAGTGGCTCTGTAGTATGGCGTCTAGTCATGGAGAAAACAGGCCGCGATCGACTCGCGGGTCCTTCACTGAGGGATGGAAGAACACGAAGATCGAAAACCTGCGTTTTTATTTTTTCAGTGACTCAACGATCCCCTGGCTTCCTCTGACTAGGGACACCTGACGTTTAGCCCTCTCTGGTACGGATGAATATATTTCGGAGTTCCCGGGTGTTAGTTACGCCCGTTAAAGAGCCCCTGGCAGTTCAGAATCAATGAAAAAGCAGACGACTGTCCGGGCGAAATTGTCAGATTCCAAATTTGTATTGACAAAAATTCTCACCAAAATCAGGCAGCTACTTAAAAGCCGGGATAATCCTACTATCTCAAGATCGAAAAGCTTAAGAAAAACAAATGAAACAACCTGCATTTCTGTAATCGCTTTTTGTATGAAGAAAGAAAGACAAAATCGCATCAGCTGGTTTACGATTTCAATGTCCATTGAAAACCTGGTTAATTTTCATTGTGTTTGAGTCTGATTGTGTAGTGAGGGACTGTTAATATAATGTACGAAATGACATCGGAAGTCTTAGATTCATAAATGAATACGTATTCTCTGTTTTCTTCATCCTTTGTTTTCTGATAAATCATGTCCTTTGTGTGCTGTTGCCTAAAAACTAATCGTGAGCGTTACAGACCAGACGTTTACCAAGCTGAGACAATGTTAATGCAGTCTGCATTGTTTTTGGTGTTGTACGTGATGTGGTGGTTTGGTGTTGTACGTGATATTTTTGTCTGCATGTAAGAGTGAATGTATATACTGTTACTTTCTTATCAACTCTGAATGAAATTTTTCTGTTTCGAATTAACTCATCTCATTTTGTCTCACCTTTTCTTCTTATCTCATCTTATCTTTTATTATACTTTTCATTTCGTCTTATCTTGCCTTATTTTGTTTCATCTCATCTCATTTCATCTCGTCTTATCTTATCTCTTCTTGCTAATCTTATTTCATTTTATCTTGTCTTTTTCGTCTCGCCTTATCTCAACTAATCGCGCCTTATCTCATCTTATCTCATCTCACCTTATCTCATCTTATCTTATTGTAAACCAGCGAACAAGATGGTTGGCCAAGCGTTTTATTCGTAAACCCAACGTAACTACCGGAAGTGCAGGCTGGTCACCAGTGACAGCTCGCTATGTAGGCTGTCTGTGTGTCTCCAGCACTGTTGATCAGCTTGCACTCTGGCTGTCCACATTCTTACAGCCCTTAGTCTCACCACCAGAACTGGCAGGACCACGCCGCAGGCAGGTATTCTGAGACACGTCACTCCCTGCAAGCCTGTCAGTCCTGTAACATCCCTGCTTTCTGAGTTCTTTCACGTCCTGCACTGCTGTGCTTAAAAGTCACATGAAATCAGCGGTTCTCAAAGTCTTTCATTGTCCTCTGATCCTAGTTCTTAAAAAACCTCGAAGACTTTCGAAAATGAATTTAATCTATTTATCCTCATGTTATTTTGTGTGATCATTTAGATTGTACGTCTTTACAGTCGAAGAATGAGCAAAGTGTTAATATGGAATTATTATTATTATTATTTTATACTGTAACGAGTCAACAACAAACTGCCGTGTAAGAAAGCCAGGGTTTTAAGAATCATTTTCGTATTTCTATTCAAGGAATGACAGGGCGATAAAACACAATATTGTGATTACGCCATTACTACAGTGATTATTTATTTAGAAAATTCCAAAGGAAAGACGATCTTTGACAGAGTGGCTTATTGAGGCTTTTACGGTTAAATCGTGGCATATGATACAGTGATTTCGTTGACGATGGATTTATTTCCTTCCCGTTCTTCCTTTCTTCCTCCTTCCTCTCTTCCTTCCTTTCTTTCTATCCTATAACTTGTTGAGGTCGGTGGTTTGAACACCGTCATAAACTTTGCAACAATTTTCCTCCATTTCTTCCTGTCCTGGGTTGCTCTGAGCGAATCAACAAAGTCCAAGCCTGTCCAATCCTTGATGTTGTCTACCCACATCTTTTTCTTTGTCACCCTCTTTTTCGACCTCGTTCAACTGTATCTTGAAGAATCATTTTGGCTAGTCCTGCTGACCTTGAGATAGTCCCCTCATCACCTCAGCTTGCGTTTCTTGACCGTTTTGCCATGAGTTTTCCATGTGAGTCAATTGCATCTATGATTTCTTTTCCTATTGTTTCATTCGTGATGCAATCTTTGTGGTGGATTTCACTGACCAGTTAATTACGAGATTGTAATGAATGTAACAAACGGTTATATAATGGACAAATCCACAGCCAGCAAAGTCAGCCTGTATAGAGATGAAATATGTCACATGCATTGGAAAATTCACTCCCCCCCCCCCCCCCCTCTCCCTTTTTTTCCGAGAGAATTTTGTCCTCCTGGGTAAGTGAAATTGACTTTCAGAGAGGGAAAACTTTGTTTGCCCCTGTATCAGCGAAAAGTATCCATGGGCTGACGAAACTTCACTTCCTGAAATAGACGGCCATCTCTGTGTGGGCAAAATGTACCTCCAGGCGAGAGGAGGGCGAAATTTACCTACTCACTGTACGAAAGTTTGCTCGGTAGATAGTGAGAATCCTTGCAGCCTGGCTTGTCGGACAGCAGAGAGGATGCTGTTTTACGTAAAGATCCACAGCTGTGAGTCAAGCCTGACAGGTCAAGCAAGCCCTTTGCCTCACCGCCCCACTGGACACTGGGCAGTTTGCTCTCTCTCTCTCTCTTGCTGTCTCTCTCTAGCTCTCTCTCTCTCCGTGTCTCTCTCATTGTCTCTCTCTGTTGTTGTCATTCTCTGTCTCTCTCTCTCCCTCTCTCTCCCTCACCTCTCTCTCTCTCTTTCTCCCTCTCTCTCCTCTCTGTCTGTCTGCTTGTCTGCCTGTCTGTCTGTTTGTCTCTCTCTCTCTCTCTTTCTCACTCCCCTCTCTGTCTGCCTGTCTGTCTGTCTTTGTCTGTCTGTCCCTCTCTTTCTGTCTCCCCTCTCTCTCTCTGTTTGTCTGTCTGCCTATCTGTCTATGTATCTGTCTGTCTGTCTGTCTCTCTCTCTCTCTCTCTCTCTGGCTGTCTGTAGCTATCCCACCTGATGGCACCATAACTCATAGTCCAGCCTGACAAGTGGCTGACAGCATCACAGGAGGATGTGACGAGAGAAAAGAACTCAGCAACTTTTACTGTCCGACCTTCTCCTCCATCTCTGATCCCCACATTCTCTATTTCTATTTCTTTCTCTCTCTCCCTTCCGTTACTTTCTCACCATCAGACTGATAATGTAGTGCTATTGCTACCACCTTTACCATTACCACTTCTCCCACCACCATCATCGTCACCATTATTACCCGTACTACTACCACCATCGCTGATGCCATTATCACGACCATTACCACCATTACTACCACCACCACCACCACCACCACCACTATGACTACTCTCACTGCTACTTTTGCCATTTATTACTACTGTTAGTAGTATTACTTTTATGACTATACTACTGTTAATACTTCACAAATAGTACAACCACAATTAATATAAGTACTATGCGAATGCCACTACCACTATTGCTACCACCACTACTACCACTATCACTACTACTACTGTGCTACCACCATGATTATTACTACTACCACTGTTACTGCTACTACTATGCTGAGACCACTGACTACTACCACCACGTAGCTACCACCACAACAACAAAATCCACTACAACTACTACTATAAAGTCACACAGTTCTGGAGAGAGTTATACTGACACATCCTTTTGGGAAAGAATATCTTTTTGTTTACTATACCTTGTTTCCGCTTCTTATTTTAGCGGGCACACACACACACAAACACACAGACACACACACACACACACAAAGGAATTGATATATGTGTGTGTGTATGGTGGTGGGGGGGGGGGGAGGGAGTATGACCTTCTGTCCCTCTGCTGGGCAATAAGGTTGCTTTCTTTTCTTCTGCTTCTCTTTCTCCTCCTTCTCTCTCTCTCTCTCTCTCTCTCTCCCCCTCTCGCCTTCTCTCTTCCTCAAACTTATTTTATCTTTACTTCTTGGTTTCAATGACTGCAAGTATTGGTCAGACACCCAGTAGACGAGCCGGAATGTCTATTGATCACAGGTGACAGTAGTTGCAAAACTAGGTCTTCTACCATAATGAAAACGAGATCAGAAAGAACGAGAGTCACGTGTTCCAAAGACTCCAGTCCAGGTCCTGAGCACTGTCGAGGTGTGCCTTCCATTGTCACAAGCCAACATGACAGTGTCCTTTGCCATCAATCACAACATTATAAATGTCACCCTCACTCTTCACCTTCACCTTCACCTATCCCCAATGTGTGGTCCCTGCCCTTCTCAGGACGTCTCGCGGTCCCAGGCCTGTCCAGTCACTGATGTTGTCATCCCATCTCTTCCTCTGTCTGTCTCTTCTTCTTCCTCCCTGGACTGTGCCCTGCCTGATCGTCACAGCAAGGCTAGATGAACGTTTGAGGTATCGACCATACCCACACACTTACCGACAGACAAAGGCAGAAATTATTCGCTGTACCACCCTTACTTTAACCTTTTCTGAACGGCATGCAAGAAACATCAGCTACTGCGTAAATTTCTACATGACTTCAATCTGAGCTTGCAGAGATCGATGGTCAACATTTGAGCATAGGAAATGCAAACTACGGTACTAGATCTTTCTGTGTGTTTCTCTTTGATTTTGTAGTTTGTTTTTTTTCCCCCCTGTTTTGATGTTATGCGTCCTACCATATTTATATACCAGACCAGTAATGTTTTGTCTCTTTGTCCTCTTTGTCCCGAGAACTAATAATAATAATAATAATAATAATACTGAGAATAATAATAATAAAACTAAAAGACGAATGAAAATAAGTCGAAAAGTATAGTTTCATCAACAGCAAAGCATAAAGAATGTCGTCAAAAAGATCTGTTTTGTCAGGTAGTTGGTCCATCCTGTCTGAACAATTAATACTTTTCCATTTCCAAGCCTCATTTTTAAAAAAAACTTGTCCACGGAAATGGTAAGGGTTATCTCTGGTATGAAGTTACCTATCAAAAAGAACGGAAAGAAAGAAAGAGGGAAAGGAAGAATGAAAGGAAGACAGAAAGAGAAAGAAGAAACGGAAGAAAGAGGAGAGAAAAGAAAGGAAGAAGACAAGAAAGGAAATAAGAGTGAAAAGAAAGAAACAAGAAGGAAGAAAGAAAAAAATGAAAGAAAGATAGAAGAAAGAAAGAAAAAGAAGAAAAGAAAGGAAGCAAGCAAGAAAGAAAGAATGAAAAAGCGAGCGAAAGAATGCATTAGTTGTAGGTAAAGTTTTGGGTTGAGAAGTTTTGGCCAAGAAAATGTTGGCCTGCACAAATTCTGCAAGGGTACAACGGATGCGCAGTGACAGACCGGAAGACGGAAGTTCCGCCGTTGGTACATCTGCTAATCTCCTTGAGGCTTAGGATAAAATTTATGTGCCGTAGAAGACATTTCTCAAATCTCTCCGGTGTTTTACTGGTAAGACGTGCCTAAAGCTTCACAGATAGCATTGGTGTCAGAAATACTGACTTATTTCCTTGGTTCCCGGGGGAGAATAGTCATATGCAAAGGTTGGGTATGTGTCTAGGTATGCGTCTGGAAATAAGTGTCGGTTTGGATGTGAGGATTGTGTGGGTGTGTGTGGGGGTATATTTTTGGAAATACGTGTGGGTTTGTTTGGATGTGTGTGGGGATATGTATGTGTGAATAATGTGTGGGTTTGTGTGTCTGTTAACACTCGACATCTTTAATCTTTGCAATCATGTTTATAATCTGGATATAACATCAGCGAAATGGCTGAATAAACACTCAGTAGGCCAGTACAAATCTTAATAGTTCATCATGAAAGTGAGAGCTACTGGCCGGTCTTTTGACTCGTCAAATAGTCATATATAGATCGAGTTCTTTAGTGTCTGCAAATGATCAGTTTTTGTTGTTTTTTAGCGAAAAATTGACATGACGTGTTTTCTGTTCGGCTTTCAGCCTCAGAATCGCATTTTTTGGGGCAAAATCCATATCTTCAGGACACGCCCCCCCCCTGCCCTTAAATCATTTGCATAGAACAGATCTTCCAGAAATTGACTTCCTCCCCCTTATACACACACATGCACACACACATACATACAAATGAGGAGACAAAGCCCACTACCGTGAAGTAACTCGCAGACAAAGTGGCATTGAGTTATGAACTTGTTTACTCCTCGTCTTGTATTGTTTTCCCACCTAAGGACGATTCTCGCTCCCTGCTTTCAGCCCAAAAGATCTCTTGATCTGTGCAGGACTTGAAGTGACCTTATGTTTACATGAATGGCTACTTTCTGGACAGTGTCCTTGCATGTAGTTATCTAGGACAGACAGTTTTGTCTCCTGGTTACCCCCCCCCCCTTTTTTTTTTTTCAAATTTGCAATGACTTTGGTGATTCGTTTACTGATTGCATAAGCTTTGCTAGGTGAAGGCGTCCTCCTTTTGGGATGTTTTACAGTAATTCTAATACGTACCTATTCTGTGTTGGATGTTATTATGCGCCAGTGAGGCGTTGTCACTAAGCGTTGTTAGCTTTTGTGCTGTCATGTTGACCGACTGGTCAACCAGATCTTTTTCTTAAGCCTTTCAATCCTGAGGGAGTAGGATTATCTCGGCTTTAAGTAGTTGCATGGTTTTGGTGAGAAATTTTGTGGGTAGAAATTTGGAAATTGGAATTTTTACCCGGACAGTGGCACTCCGCCCATTCTTTCGTCGATTTTGAACTGCCAGATGTTCTTTAATGTGCGTAATGTACACACGGGACCTCTGAAACATAATGGTCCTTGTCCGAGAAGGCTAGACATCGGACTTCCCTACCCACAGGAAACGGGGGAACCGTTGAGTCACTTAAAAAATGCAGGTGTTCGATTTTCGTGTCCTCCCATCCCCCAGTGGGAAAACACCTGAGTCAATCCCGACCACAACCTCACCGACATGAGCTGTTTTCACTGTGAAGCCGACGCCAAATCACATGGCCATGGCGACTCTCTGTCTCTTTGTGGTGTTTTACAGTAATTCTAATAAGTACCTGTTGGGGGTACCTGCGCCAGTGAGGCGTTGTCACTAAGCGTTGTTAGCTTTTGTTACCTGTAATGTTGACAGACCGGTCATCCAGTTGTCCACGCCAGCTCCCCTGTATTTTGTCCTTCCTCTGCTCGAGACTTTCAACGCAATACTTCTTAAGTTACTCACGATCACATAACCTTACGGGATGTGGACTTACCTGGTCAATTGTCCGATCAACACTGGTACCAGATCTGATACTATGCTCTACTGGTCTCTGACCAACACTGCGGTACAAATTCTGGAAAATGACCATTGGGGTTATAGTACTGGTGATTTAAAATTGTTCTGTCCTAGAGGGCACCAGTCCTTTACGGGTTAATTGTATGGTCACTTATAGGCTCTCCCTCTTTCCTTCTGTCTGAATGTATTTACTCATGGATAGAGTATTCGTATTCGTATTCGTCGAGATCTCTCACCTTCTTGTGTTTGTCTGTCTCTCATTGTTTCTTGCTCTCTCTCTCTCTCTCTCTCTCTCACACACACACACACACACATACCCTCACACTGCCTCTCACACAAGTACACAGCCACTTATACATATACACACATACACACACACATATATATATTATTATATATACACACTTTCTCTCAATCTCTGGTGCAGTGTAGCCGTTGATGTCCCATTGAACTGAAAATCAATACTGATGTCAATCATCCGCCATCTATTTCGTTGTTCTTTCTTTCTTTCTATCTCTGCGTATGTCTCTTCCACCTTCTCTTCAGTTTCTCCTCCTCCACCCCCTCCCATATTTTCCCGTTATTCCCCGAAGTGACCATAAACTATAACAGCCGGTCATTACTGCACTTCGGCCAGGCAGTGAACGATCAGCCAGTAGAGCAGAGTGCCAGCTTTTGACCATAACGATGGCCGCCCTATGTCCAGCCCGTGTGTGTAATCAAACATCAGGGGCCGTAACCAGCTGGCAAGGGAGACAACAATCGCACACTCCGTCCACGGGAAATGGTCATCAGGCGTCACGGGCACAAAACCCTCCTCGCTATATTGTTTTAACCCTTGCCATCCATTTAGCCATAGTGGTCATCTAAACTCGGACCGCGCAGGCCAGTCGGCAGTAAAACATTACCTGTGCCTGACACAACTGGTCTCAACGTTTTAAAGGGCTCCTTCTGGACCTTCTCATGCCAAAAGCTTAGTCGCTTAATAGCGACAATCGGGAGAAAAAAAAAAAAAAGGGTAGATTATTGGCGTGTTGTGCGGTCAGTTATAGTCCATGGAGAAACACATGGCATTTTTTTTTATTACTTTTTTTTTTTAAATTGTTAAAGTAATTTACTATACCCAATGACATCCTCTATAAAGAGCTACTATCTTAGAGGCCAAATACTGGCGGCTGCAAGCTGCGCTATAAAGACATCGAACTCGGATGAGGAATTGACACGGACGCTGCTGTCCGGGCAGAATATCCGAGTTTCAGTTTCACAACCCAAAAATTCTTCTGACTAAAGTTCAGGGCAGGCATTTAAAGTCGAGATAGTCTAACTATCTTAAGAGCAAAAGGCTGTAATTATATAACAGAAATATAACCTGACAGCTCTTGACATTGAGACATAGTCCTGAGAGGACACCTGGCAGCTGACAACTCAACGCGGAGAAATCCCCTGATTCAACACCTCAAATCGGGAAGGAGAAGCTCATGTATTCATCGACTTAAAAAAAAAGAAGAAGAAGGAAGTACACTCACAAAGGAGCACGGTTATTATAACAGACTAAAGACCACCCACAGGTGCGACTTTTGCGGCAGAGAATGCTATTCTAGCATTGGTCTCTTCTACTCTCTACATCCACAAGTGACGCTTCTCCAGCCGAGTGGACAGCCAGGACGGATACATTTGTCATAGTCAGCACTGACCGACGGACTTCCTTCCCAGAATAAGTCACACAATAATAACCCAGACCGTTAGCTGCTGAGTGTGTTCCTGGGAGTGCATATAGAAACAGAATGGCCCCCGTCACCTCACCATTCATTTTGGTGAGCAAAGGTCTTTACCACTATTTCATGGAATGCTATCCTCGACATTCTAGGAGTGACATCTCTTCTCTCTCTCTCTCTCTCTCTCTCTCCTTGCCCATGTCTTCTGTACCACTCTCTTTCCTCTCTTCTTCTTGACGAGTAAGCGTATGTTACTGTGTTTGGCTCAATAATAAATATACTCGTGATCGTGCAGATGTGCCGTTAAACTCCAAGACAAACAAACAAAACAGACATGACCTAGATCTACGTCCACTCAATAGGTTCTCATCACTAAATGCATGTGTCCACCAGGTTGAGATTATATTTAATTTAACCCTTTTGAAAGCTGACTGTTTAATCTGCTGATGACATATGCAAACCTCACACACGCTCCCCTCCCCTCCCGCCCCCCCCTGACAGCGACCCCTTCCCTCTATGAGCGAGCCAACCCCAGGTGTCAAATATTTGGGACAAACTCGGGACCCCCAGTGAACAGAGGACAACCAAACACAACACAGTGTGCTGGACCTTGGGGCAAATGCTCGGCTGTCGTGTGTAACATCCAACCCTCACTCTGTGCTCGTGGGATACACGTTTTCCAGCTTTGACTTTTAAAAGAAAGAAAATAGATTTAAAAAAAAAAAAAAATAGAAAACGTGCTTTGTTTTTGCAGTAGTTAACAGCTCCATGTCTTCTTGGGTTGAGAAGCTCGACATCTAGTCTTCTCGGATAAAGGCTTAGATATTTAGGAGAGATCACGTGTATGTTACACACATAAGAGCAGCGTTGCCAATCAATGATTGGTTAAAGAATGGCGGACTTACCGTTATCTGGGCAAAATTCTCAAAATTCTATTGAATTTTTGTGTGTGTGTGTGTCTAAACCGGGCGTGTAATAAGAACCGGGTAGTCTTTCCCTTAGGTTTGAAAAAGGCGCATAGATGAACAGCTTTTCTGTGTGCTCGTCAAGGGAAAAATGCAGATATTGAATCTAGAATGTCGTGTGAAATGTGATAGGAAATTCCAATAGGAAACAGCAGATATAAGAATACTTGTAGGTGGATTAAAATGTAAATGTAACAAGTAACTCATGCAAGTAAGAAGAGAGTGACAGAAACAGAGAATGACAAATTTTAATGGCGGGAACTTTGGTGGAGAAAAACTGACTTCCGCAAAAGAAAAAAGGACAACAAGAGTGAAATGGGAGAGGGAGAGAGAGAAAGAGAGAGAGAGAAAGAGAGAAAGGAACAGAAGAAAAGTGTGAGACAGAAAGAAGAAAGAGGTTGAAAGAGATGAGAAAAAAAAAGAAGAAAGATGGGGAGACAGAAAGACAGAGAGAGGGAATGAAGGAAGGAAGGAAAAAAGGGAAATTAATGAAAGAAAGAAAAAGATCGAGAAAGAGAGCGAGAGAGAGAGAGAAAGAAAGAGCATCTACCAGTCAGAACGTGGAAATCAAGACGATAACTCTAAACGTCTAGAGGGTAAGGTTAGTAGGGAAGAACATTGAGCTTATCTGCCCCTGGCCAAGGGAAGTAATTACCTATCCTGTCTATACAGTATAAGGCTGTGAAAGGCCAACTATTTACGACAATGACGTCATCAGTTTCTGCTATCAGTTTTCACCAGGGGCCTCGATGGTCGCCATAATAGGGGCATTTGCTGCACGATTTACGGTCCTGGCTCGCTTTCAATTGCCTTTATTGATATAGACTCACTGCATAGTTTAAATTTGTGTCAGCTTGGGTGGTCCTGAGTAACTGGGAGATAGATCTGCACAGATTTGGAGATCTGCACAGAAGTAATGGGAAATATGTTTGCATCGAGTTAAATGGAAGATATGTTTGCCTACAGTTATTGCGAGACTGATTTGAACAGAGTTCATGGAAGATAGCTCTGCAGAGAGTTAATGGAAGATAGGTCTTAGAGAGTGAATGGGAAACATTTTTAAATAGAGTTCATGGAAGATGTGTCTGCAGAGAGTTAATGGAAGATATGTCTGCATAGAGTTAATAGGTCTGTACAGTCAGATCTAATAGGGCTAATTTGAGAATGGTCGACATAAACGGCTTCAAAAGAACTGGTGTCTTCAGATCTCAAAGCCTGAAATGATGTTGCCCTTTTTTTTTAATCCTTGTCATAGTAGCCACAGGGGTCAAAGGGTTAAAATGCTACTGTAGTACCTGTGGCCATCAAGGTGTTGAAAGTCTGCCTACCATAAAATTATGTACTGTTCTCGTAAGCTAAGCATCTCTTTGCATTTCTGTCTTTCTTTCTTTCTTTCTTCTGTCTTTTCTTTCATTTTCTTTTCTTTCTTTCTTTCCTTCTTCTGTCATTCTTTCTTTTTTTTCTTTCTGCCTTCCTTCCTTCGGGTCTTTCTCTCTTTTCTTTCTTTCTTTCTTTCTTTCTTTCTTTCTTTCTTTCTTTCTTTCTTTCTTTCTCTGTCTCTCTTTTCTTTCTTTCTATCTTTCCTTTTCTGTGTCTCTTTTCTTTCTTTCTATCTTTCCTTTTCTGTGTCTCTTTTCTTTCTATCTATCTTTCTATCTTTCTTTTTTCTGTCTTTCATTTCTTTCTTTCTTTTTTCTTTCTTTCGTCTTGAGGATGGTGCACTATTGCTGTT
Organism: Peronia verruculata; assembly: GCA_038406235.1. NCBI lineage: Eukaryota > Metazoa > Mollusca > Gastropoda > Systellommatophora > Onchidiidae > Peronia > Peronia verruculata. The sequence continues at coordinate 264 of JBCAUA010011091.1, read as the reverse complement.
ATTTGATAGTGTGTTCGGCATAAGGCAGGTCTGTATAACACAACTGGAGAGAGATTTAGATTTTGGCGAGGTAATGGCTGTGTCATGTCATTCTTTGTGAATGAGCCGTCTCACTTTCGTCTTCTCAAGGCCAGTCAACATGCAATACCAGGTTATGAACTGGGGCGGGGAGGGGGGGAGGGCATCGTTTTCTTTAGATAGATAGATAGATAGATAGATAGATAGATAGATAGATAGATAGATAGATAGATAGATAGATAGATA
>JBCAUA010011080.1:0-13135 GCA_038406235.1 Peronia verruculata | reverse complement strand
CTCTTGATGACTTGTCCTGCGGCTCGGCGACTGATATGGTAGGTTACTGCACAGTCTCTGTAAGAGAGACCAGCCCTACGAGGGCTACACGAAGAGGAAAGAATTGACACTTCACACACACACATGTACACTACAACGCAGGCTGCTAAGAGCTAACCGCTCGTCAGTCCACCCTGGGATTAGAATCAGAGCTGCAGCAGCACTCGAAGGCCTTAACTATAATCATGTTTACAGCAGTCAGCTAGTTGTGGTATACGTCATCAGTCACGTTGGTGCCATAAGAATAAAGGAAAATTAAAACTTACGGCTGCTGTAAACCTAGCCACTTTGTAATTTAATCGTGGAGCAGATAGGTGCATGTGGAACAATCTTTTTATTTCAATTCAAAAGATCTATCTCAGGGCAAATAGCCAACCATTGGAGGATGTCTATAAGGTACAAAAAAGTTCCAGATTATCCTCTTGCTGGTATAATCCAATTTACATGGATATGAGCAGGCAAAATGCAAACCAGGAAATACTCTCAGGACCATCCAGAGACATACTCTATTGCCACTCTCAGCCCAGAGGGGCACACGTGCAGGAACCCTGAATGGAAATGAGCATAGTAGGCCAGTGACAGTTAGTATCTGACTGGACTCAGGTCAGATGCGTGAAGAGCTCAAAGACTCTAGAAAAAAAGGGTGGACAGGAAATTCGGGACTAGACTCTTTCAATGTAAGTGGCGTGAGTTGATAAACTTAAATTTATTGAGTGCCGATGCTCTCAGTAATAATTACTTTTAACTGATAGATTGGATATGCAGGCCTGAGATTTAGCAAGTCAGGCTAAGAAGCCAGCTGGGCTCCTAACCTGTGAAGTTCAGGTTGCCAGAAAATGTTTCAGGTAGCCAGACCGTTTGATCGAAAATGCAGTTCTATTTTAAATTGTCTTACTATTGCTAATAAACAATACTTTCAATAACAACACTGTTCTGCTGATTATTTTTAGAAAACAACTTTATTCTCTGTTTTTATTGATATACCATACAGTACAAAATCTCTACCAATGGCGGTAATCTTTAGGTCGCCAGCCGGGCGAGTGGTGCCGTAAATCGAGTTCGCCAGACACCATTTGTAGGGGCCATTGGCGAGTTGGCGAACGTTAAATCTCAGGCCTGGGATCTAGACCCCAATCTAGACTATGCCCCCTTTTGATTGCCCCATTCATCACATTCTAACTAGATCTAGATCTCTAGAATTCAGAAAGGACAGTCCTGATTCGGAACCATTTTCATTAGCCACAACTAGATCTCTAGTTCTAACACCATCTCCACTGAACAATATAGATCCAGATCATTCGGGTTGCAATCCAAATGGACGTAGGTCTTTTACTATTGAGCTAGATCTAGATTTATTGTTATGAAAAACAACAATGTAGTATCTTTCAAATTTTGTGCTAAAACCTTGCTGATGTAAAAGGGCTAAACATAGATTGGGGGATGGTGATTTTGTTTGAGGAAACCTTGGATTGGACATTGATACCAAGTCTTTTGAAAAGAAGCAGTGTCATACATGATATTGAGAGCAAAATGTGGCTGGTAGGATTTGAACGGGCGCCCAAGCTGCAAAACAGCTCACACGAGGGAATGCTTAATGCAGTGAAAACCTGATCCCACTAGGGTACTTAGTAAACCTGTAACCAAACCCATGTCCGGATAGAAAAGTAATAGCAACAACCTTATAGAAACTGGCTTAGACATCAACACAATGTGGACACTTTTCGCCTGCTCCTGCAGAATATGTTCTTCCAGCTGCATTATTAATAATTATGATCTGTGAATACTATAAGCCCATCCAACTCTAATTACAGGACAGAGAAAACATAACATATAATAATTATTCGCAGGATATAAAGGAAAAGGTAACTTATAGAAGTTGACAGGAGGGTTGCCTTGGCCTTGTGGTTTGGCCTCTGTTCCATAACAAACCATTTGCATCATGGGTTGTGGGTTTGATTTGTGGACACTGGCATCAGGAGGGAAGGATACAAAGTTTGAAACCTGGGTTTGTTTAGTGACTCAATGATTCCCTAGCTCTGTGGGTAGGTCTGCATGATGTCTAGCCTTCTGAGAAAAGGGCAAATATAATTCAGCGGTCCCATGTGTACATTATGCATTTTGAGGAACTCTTGATGGCTAAAAGTAAAGTAAAAGTTGATGAAGAGTAGATGGAGTGCTGCTATCCAAGCAAAAATTTCCAAATTCCAAGTTTCAGCCACTTAAAAGTTAGGATAATCCTACTTTCTTAAAAGATTTGAGAGAAAAAAAAGTTGACAACTTGATCTTTATCTTCCTATGGCAACTGATGATTCCAGGACTCAGTCTCCAAAAATCATATTTTACTCTTGATACAGTTTACCTCTATGTCATTTACTTTCTTGTTTTTTACATTGTGTGTTATTTTTATAAAGATAAAATATGTAATATAGAGTTGTTCAAATTATATTAAATTATTTCTAATCTCTGCTTTGTTTATTTCAGCCACAAATCAATGGTTTGTTCCTGCTGTACGAGGGGATATCCCACCTGGTTGTGCAGCATATGGATTCATTTGTGATGGGACACGCATTCTGGTATTTGGAGGTATGGTGGAATATGGGAAATATTCCAATGAGCTCTATGAACTGCAGGCTTCGAGATGGGAATGGAAAAGACTCAAGCCAAAACCTCCAAGATCTGGTCCCCCTCCTTGCCCACGGTTAGGTAAGAATAATTGTATTCCCCATCTTCTATTGTCCTGTCAAAATTGATATATATTCTAGATATGTATTTTAAAATAAACAAGGGATTCATTGTGTTCAGATGACATACTGATTTTTTGTTTTCGGAAAGTAATCCTCAGTTATTAATTTAATCAGAGCAGGTTTTTTTTTTTTTTTTTTACTTCTTACAACATCCATTTAAATGTGTCTTATTAGTTAACCTGTGCAAATCGTGATTTTAGGCAGTGGGTCATTCAGTATTGTTTGTATATGTATGTAATTTTGCTATCTGTAGAATAAACAGTATGCTGAAGCTAAAATTGTGAAATCTTGGTGTATAGCATTTTTTCCACAGAATTCATACTTAATGATTGAAAGCTCTTTCCTCTGTTTTTCTAGGGCATAGTTTCACACTCCTTGGCAACAAAGGATACTTGTTTGGGGGTCTTGCGAATGACAGTGAAGATCCAAAAAATAACATCCCAAGGTGATACTGAATTCTATGTTGTGAATGTTTAAGGGAAAACCAGCATTGAGGTTTTTTTTTTTTTTTTTAGATGACTAAAATTTTAGTTTCATCTCTGAAGAAGATCAATATCTGTATTCTTTCACAAGAAGTAAATTACTGAAGTTTGAAACTTGTGGCGTAGAATAGTCAAGGATTGAATCATTGAGGAGAATGCTAAAAATTTTAAGAATGGGTGGTATGCACAATTGTGTTACATTAGCTTACAGTTTGTAGTCAGGTCATTCCTTAGACATGGACTGTGATATTGTTTAGTTCCTTAATATCTTAACTTGGATATGACTCGTTTTACACTCCTGACTCAAATTCTTTGAATGAACAATATGAAACATCTCATCTTGTCAGGAGGGCTTTGCCACTCTACAAGTAAATGTTGAGTACATCTTTCACACCAATATCCATTTTGTTAGCATGAAGAAAAGAATTACCTGGTTCAGTTTGATGGTATGTCTCTTCACTGTAAATTTGGATGGATTTTACTGGAAGGGAAAAAAAAAAGAAACTATTTACCACAGACTGCTATGCATTTCTTTATCTGAGTGTTCCAAAAATACTTGATGTGAGATGTTGCATTATTTTGTTGACACATTAGTGAACGATTTGCTCCCCTCAGATATCTCAATGATTTGTACACCTTGGAGCTTAGACCTCAGTCTAACCAGCTATCCTGGGACTTACCAAACATTGTGGGAGTGCCCCCACCTCCTCGTGAATCGCATTCAGCAGCACCGTACACAGAGAAAGATGGAAGGCACCAAAGATTATTCATCTATGGAGGAATGAGTGGGTGCAGATTGGGTGATCTCTGGATGCTTGATGCAGGTAGGACAGTTGTTGATTTTACAAATAGTTCTTGTTTATATCTGTCATTTGCTGTCATGAAGACTTTTAAATTATTTGATACTTCAGTAATTGATCCTTAAACTTAATCTTATTTCAAATCAGTGGAGAGGTTTTGAATGAGAGGCTTAAAACAGAACATTTTTTACAAAATTTTATTTTAAAAAATCTTTTTTTTTTTTTTTTAACTTAACGAGAAGTTTACTATGAAGAAAATGTTTTGTTTCTGTGAAGAACACTTTTCTCTGCATCATGCGTATGCTGCAGTTACGATTTCATTTTGTTTTTATCATTATTTTTCAAATTACTAGATAAGATGTGTGCAGAAATGTGGATCACTGATACTGTAAAGCATATAATATTGAGCAGTGTTGATAATCAGAGCACAGCTACCATGCACTTATAATGCAGTAGAGGTCAGAGACACAGAGAAGGTGAAAATTTGTGAACTTGATTGTGATGTCAAAATGTTTCTCATAATTTTCTTGGGTGGTCTATTTCTTGCTGATTCGAAATGTGTTCAGAATTTTATTTTACTCTTCTTCAGAATCAATGGCCTGGGTTCAGCCCTCTGTCTCTGGCTTGCCCCCTCTTCCTAGGAGTCTCCACTCTGCAACAGTGATAGGATCAAGAATGTTTGTGTTTGGAGGATGGGTACCCTTGGTCATGGATGATGTTAAAGTTGCCACACATGAAAAAGAATGGAAATGCACAAACACACTGGCTTCATTAAATCTTGGTAAGCTCATTAGTTGGACCTAATTCTAGCCATTTTGCTCCAGCTAATTACGTCCGTTTTGATGGAAATAAATTTAATATGATAATGGCTATAAGGTTTTATCTTACAAACACAAATGCTCTGTAGAATATGATGTATCAGTATGTCAAAGGCTTTAGCGAAATACTATGTTATTTCAGATACGTATGCATTTGTCTGTGGGCATACAGACAGATTTGAGAATGTTGAAAATGTTCATCCGTTTGAGAAGACCGAATGTTTCATATTTAACAACATCTTTTTAATTTATTTACAGAAACTATGTCTTGGGAACCATTGGCAATGGAAGTATTTGAAGATGCATTGCCAAGAGCCAGAGCAGGTCACTGTGCAGTTGCCATCAATACCAGGCTGTACATCTGGAGTGGCAGAGATGGATATAGGAAAGCCTGGAACAATCAGGCAAGAACAAATATTTGTTTGTGTGACTGCAATTTCCTCTGCCTGAAATGTCAGATTATCTTTATTATGGATAAGGAACTATGTTGTACATATATTGTAGCCAGAAATTTACTTTATTAACAAATGTTGCTTCAGAGTTGATTTAGTGGAATTTGCTGTAGTGAATGTCACTGTAGCATTAAAACTGGCTTACCCACTCAGTAAAATGGGGCAGCTCTGTCATTTTTTAAGTATCAACCAAGATTTAGGAGACCGAATATGTACAGTACTGTTAGTTTTACCACATTGTTGCTGTTCTTCTTTCAGGTTTGTTTCAAAGATTTGTGGTTTTTGGAAACAGGTGAGAAATCTGTTGTGTCATGAAATTTATAGCAGTTTTAATCAATTCTCTCAAAGATCAAGGGTCAGATGTAGATCTAGATGTTATTTCTTAGTGTTAATAGAGTGTAGATCTTTTTCTTTAATAGTTATAAAATATTTCACACATGGAGAATTTAAAACAGAGTTAATAAATGCCGTGCAAAATTTTTCTTTCTTTTTTTTCTATCCTACCCTTTAGCATTTCTGTGAATGTCATAATTTGCCGTTGAATACTTCATATAATGTTCAGTGCATATGATGAAGAGGGCAGTGACTGGTATTTATCAAAAATTACATGCACTTGAAGAAAATCAATGAAAAACTCTAGATATTCTTTTGGCTTGCAGAAAAACCACCAGCACCATCTCGTGTCCAGCTTGTACGAGCTAGCACAAACACACTGGAAGTCTCCTGGGGAGCTGTGCCCACTGCTGATGCTTATTTGCTGCAGCTACAGAAATACGACTTGCCTCCCTCCACTACAAGTGCAGCCACAGCCACCATGGCCAGTCCAGCCACCACGGCTGCAGCTCCCATCGCAGCCCCAGCCACTGCAGCTGCCCCGGTACCCACCACAGCCCCTGTTACTCCCACTGCGGCAGTTACACAGACACGACCTCAGATACAGTTCACTGGCCAAACCGCTGGCATCATTCGCACACCCACAGCAGGTAATGAGGCATCTGTTTTGTAATTAGCATGATATTTCCATATTGTGATCCAAAGCATTCAAGATTCCATAAAATGAATAAAGGTTGAACAATTGACTGGTAAATCTTTTTTTTTTTTTTTTAAGACAGTTTATTTCATATGAGGAGCTCAATTTGTCTTTTGTCCTTCTATCAAGAAGCAATAATGGTGCAGTTTTATGTAGAGCACACAAAACATTCACAAATATAATTACATAAGTTAAGCACCTCGGTGCAGATATCAGATAATGGGTGACCAGGATTCTCCCGTCTGATCCTTGTCTGAAACCCAAAGATGAGAGTGTGCAGATGAGATCTCTAACATTTTTTTTTTTTTTTTTGAAGTTGGTCTTCTTCTCTTTTTTTTTTCCTCTAATGCTTTGCTTTCTACAGTAGATAAAGTTTACTTTTCAAGGCCCTTGATCTCACCAATGAAGTCTAGATATTCCATAAATGGCAGAGACTGTGGACTCCCCAACAATATGATAATTTTAATCCCTTCCGTATTTGTACCATGTTCTCTCAATGCTTTCCACTCCCTCAGGACTGCCTATTCGCACAGTGACCACTGTTGTGTCACCTTTGACCCCAGGTCATTCACCACAAACCATCAGAGGTAGCAGTATGCTTTTTGGTCTTTTGCATGCTCGACAGCAACATAATAGCTTCCTCTGTGTCATTTATTAAGTTTATGCAGATTAAAAGGTTTTTGTTATCTTTCTTATGAGCTACAGAATGTCACAGTCTTCAAAGAAAGAATGCTTATTCCCCCTTTTTCCCCCACTTGGGTGGGAAAACAAATCATTATTTTGGAGGTTTTTGCTCACTTTTTTGTTTGCTGATGGATTGTACATTTGAAACTATTAGTGTACAATGTTGAGAAATACTGCAATATCCATAGAACTGGATTTGTATCCATGTTTAAAAGGTCAGTTTAAAAAAAAATTGAGGCAGTCTTTCCATGCGTATTAATTCTCCGACTATTAACACGGTTCCGACAATTTTTTACAATTATGTCTATTCCAACAGGCAATTCTCTCAAAAGTTGTGTAGGCTGTGTCATGCCTTTTATATTGTAAAAATCTGCTATTTCCTATGTCACAACAAAGAGCTCAACAGAAATGGAATTAGATTTGCGATGTTGCAGATTGAAGTTGTCAGATTATCTTAACCCCTAACCCTGCTTGTTTTGATGGGGCTTCAATTGTCATTGTCCGTAAGTGTCTTTTTTTAGATAGAGCTTGCAGATCATACTTTCCCTCTTTGCTTCCTAACTCTTTCAGCATTTGTTGTTTGAAATCTGGGATTTGATTTGCATGTCAGGTGATGGCCTTTGGCTGAAGGACTCCTCTTCTACTCCCCTCCTTTTTTTTTTTTTTTTTCTGAGTGATGGGCATTATGCATGCATGAGATACATCATTTCTGTTGATTTGTTTTGGATAGTGATCCGAGAGAAGAAATATGCTTCTCTCTCTCTCTCTCTCTTATTTTCGGTCTCTGTCTTTCTTTATCCAGTTATTTCCTCTCAAGAATTTTTTATTTTTAAAAAGGCACTTTTGATAGAAAAAAATAATTTTGAATTTACCAGCACAACTCTCTTGCCCTTTGATTTCACACTCTCTGGTTGTCTATTAGTGGTCTGGCATGGATTTTTTTTTTTTTTTTTAGAAAAAAAGAATATGGTTGCAGTGCAACAGATTGTCATGTTTTGTTGCTGAATTTATTGTTTTACCATTCTTTATCTGCATACTACAAGTGCTGGGTAGGAATTGTTTTACATCATCCCAGAACTTCAGTCCTTTTTGAAATTGCTGCTCATCTAGTAATTTATATTTTTCTCACAGGGACCCAGTGATCATCAAGAAATTCAACAGAACAGTCAGAGTACATAAGAAATTCACATTTAAAACATAATTTGCTATTTAAATATTTGCAAGGGTTAATTTGAAAGTGTATTTTTTTTTCGTTAGATCTTTGCAGTTTCACTCAGAAAGACTTTCAATGTCCATCAAAGTTTGTGTAGTCATTGCATAGTTGATTTTAAATTTTTGTTTTTCCAGCTGAAGGAAGAGATCAGGTTTATTTTTGTGATCATTGAATTACAATTGTCTTGCGACCAGGGCAAATGAGTCAGAAGTCGCCCTGGGCAAGAAAATATACAGCTGTTTAAGGTCACCTTTAACTACTTTCCAAATAAGATACTAATTTTTTTTTTCACAAAACGTCAATTTAACCTTTTTTTAATCTTGAAAAAAAAAAGATATTTTAGTATCACAGTCAGAAAATAGTGAAAAACGGTAAAAAATGGCTGTGACTTGAACTCACCTGGCACGACTTACGACTCATTTGCCCTGGGAGCAAGACAATTTTTTTTCTCAGTTATGGGTCTTTACAGAGAGTAGGAGTTTCTGCACTTCTGAGGCAACCTGTTGGAGTCTTGCTGTTGTGAATGCTTACACTATTTATTCCATTTTTTTCATCTCCTTATGTTTCGTTCATTTCAGTTACTGCAGCACCTCGCATTCGAGCACCCATGACCATTACACCTGTGTCCAATACCATCCGTGTCGCTACACCCCAAATTGCTAATGTCTCACAGGCTATACAGAGAGTGACCAGTACCACAGTTACAGTAAGTAGATTTCTCACATCATCGCTGCAGTAGGAAGATGGCACAAGTCAGATTTGTTCCAAAGTACAACCGATGTCTCATGGCATTGAAAAGGATGACAACTACCAGATAATAGCATTGAAAAAGAAATCCTTTTAATACGGCCATATATTAATTCAAAATAATCATAGTGGCATAACTAATCAGATGACTTGTACTTTAAACTGTTTTTTTTTTTTTTTTTTCATTAATGCTGAAATTAATGTGTGCCTTCACTGAGAGGAACCTTAATAGGATATCTTATTTTGTGACAGGCCTAGTTGCTGAAAATGCCTGACACTTTCCTTCAGTTTTGCATAACTTTCATAGTTAGATGTGAAGTCCTACAGGTTACTCCAATATCTGACTGTACTATTTTGCCACTCTAACTTAAATGTCAGAGTGCAATAAATTTTTTTGATTGGTTGTGAAGTGTAGTTAAAAAAGAAACATACAGTTTTTCTGTTGAACTTTTTACAGAAAAAAAAAAGAAGAAGAAGAAATAAAACTTGAAACTTTCCTGTTGTGAATGTTAGCCAGAGTTTCACCTGAACAAATGTGGACAGTAGGAAGAATTAAAAATCTATGTGGCTAAAGAAGTTGGCTATTATATCTTTATGTTCATTTAGTCTGCAGCACATTTCTTCACCAAGCTATTGTCTTTAAATAGGAAGTTTGTCATTTCACATTGTATGCTTGCATTTCATCAGACGGCTGGCAACATGTCTGGCATAGCTGCCCTTGCTGCCGCTGCTGCAGCCACTCAGAAGATACCAGGAACTCCAGCCAGTGCAACTACAACACCTGCATCTGGTATTAAAGTTGTCACCCCCACTATTGTCACCCCTGGTGGAGTGAAAGTCACACCAGTAGGGGGAAAACTGCCAGGTTTGTTTACAAATTTTTGTTACTTACATGAGTTCATTGAAATTTCTGTTGTATTTTAGGCAATAATGATTTTAGAAAAACTGGAAGTAAACCATTTACCGTAAGGGGGGGGGGGGGGGGGGGTTCCTAAAACCAAGGTTTTGGAAAAAAACCCCCCCCTAACCACTGTACTATGAAAATAAGGTTTTGGGACTAAAATATCATGGGGTTTCGCTGTTTTTACACACTTTGAACTCTTCTCATAGCAGAAAAATAATGGAGAGGGCCAGAAACATATGCTTTATACCCCAAAACGGCACCAACACCATCCCACTAAATGACTGTATATAAGAGATTATGAAAATTCAATTGCGATTTTCTCAATATGTGACTTCTTTACTTTTTCCCCTTTTTCACTTCTCAGTTGATTACCTTCCAGTTTGGAATGTACATTCTCCATTGGCATGTGTTTTGATAAAATGCACTGCTTTTTCTGAATTTCTTTTCTGTTTCTAAAGGAAAATTGGATATTTGGTGGTAAATTGTGAAAAATTTACATCTGCCCATATACGTATTTAAAAAATTATAAAAAATATTCTATGACATATAAACAAAAAACCAAAACATTTATTTCTTTAGATAGGATCATATTATTCATGTACAAAATTTCACACAATTCCATAAAATACTCAAGGAGCCTTAGGCTTTGAAAATAGCTAATTTTCAAAACACAAAATCCAATATGGCGGTGCTGTCATGGCAACCGGATGCAAAACAAAATTTTTTTCCAGTTTTCCTCTAATTTAGACATGCTGAATGTGAAATTGAAGCTTTAAAAATCTCTAGTCCATGCATTCGAAAAATCACTCTCAGGACCTGCATAAACAGCACACATGTACGCATACACACACGTGCACACACACACTCTCTCACACACATACACACACACACACTGCTATACCTTATAGCCGTAAAGTCTGTTCACTAAACTTCATTTGACAGTTTTTGTTCTCCAACGAGTTTTCTGTTTTTCTGATGATTTCACTGATACATATAACAGGAAGCACTGTGGCTCCAGGTGCACAGACAGTGAGAGTCGCACCATCTGCAGCAACAATTCTAAAGGCTCCAGGCTCCAGCACCAGTATTGGAGGCAAGCAGATCATCACTGTTCACAAGGCAGCCAACACTGGCTCCAACCAGTCTCAGATTGTCACTTTGGTTAAAACAACCCAGGGCATGGCAATGGCAAGCGTAAGTGTTACTATCTAATGATATCTGTCTTGTAGTATCCTTGTCTTCATTGCTTGACCTATAGTGGGATGTCTTGGCTGTTAAATCCAATTATCACAGTCACTTCAGCATCTGTTTTTACAGTTTCCCCTATGAGACACGACTTGATGAAATCAGGTGCTCGTCAAAGTTTGTGCATGTGGAGTTATTGGTACAGTGGTCTCCGCCTAAGAACCCGGTCGTTGGGAGACAAAAAAAGCGGGTTCTTAGGCGAACTGAAAGTTATGCAACCCATCTGACCACAGATTGTCTTCACAGCTATAATTAGTTGATTGTTACTGTTACTTAAAGATTTATCTATGCGAATAGGTACAGCCCTCTTCCCTGTGTGTAATTAGATGTAGCAATTCCTGATCTTTTTAGCGTATAGTTACATCAGTACTGCTCAGCGCTTAAACGCCATGTGATTTCCACAGAACGGTATCCATGTTGAAAATGATATTGCTTTGCCACCCCGTGGATAATCGCACCAGTGACTCAAGTGTTTACAGACCGACCGAAGGAGCAAACAGCTGACAAATCAGGAGGCTAAACTTACACCTCCCTATCCACAAATCCAATCACAAGTGCCGTCCCACGTGTTGTCAAAACAAAGAAATGGTTACTGGTTAGTCAACAACCTAGCCTGATTATGCAGTCATAAATCAACCATCACTTCCACTGCTTTGTCTACCTGTTCCCTCCACCTCCACCGCCTTTTTACTGCACATCTAGGGCTGTGGGTTTCTCTCAAGTGGACAGTATAATGTGGAATTACCCCATAAGTTCTCGGGTATCTTGGTCCGACACCAGGCTCTTAGACGGATTTTTTTATTTGAGAGCACCTAGATCGGGTTCTTAGAGGGGTAAATTATCGGGCTCTTATGCGGAGGGTTCTTAGGTGAAGATCACTGTATATCCAACAAGTGAAACCCTTTTTCTTGCATGCACCACAAATACAAACTGGCCTTTCTCAAGGCTGTGCACCAGGATGCCTTTAGTTTAGCCCTTGCCGGCGATGCGGCCGGATTCAAGAGGTCAAGTCATGGTTCAACACCGGCCCACCGGGGAGCGCGAGCTAATGGCTGTGGCGTTGTGAAAATGTGCAGTATTTTAATACACTGACCTGTGCAATAGAGGAACATGAAACCTTATAAGACAAAATAAAAACAGAGAGATGAAAATCTGAAATTTTCTGTGGTATATTTTTAATGATATATCTCTTGTGAAAGATAGGATAACACTAGTTCCAAAAACTGGTAAATTGAACGAAGTTTTATGAAATGTTAACCTTTCTTATCTCCAATTATCAGGCAACAGCCAGGAGTTAAGTCAGTTTCAAAAATATGGTTGGAAAGAAGAGGATGCAATAAAACTCCAGCTAAAACTGGTTCCGCCATAATCGGGCGTTGAAACATGTGACCCTCTAAATAATTAACAAAGCCAGGCCCGTATCTAGGGTCAGCGGGTCAGAGGCATGCAGACAATGAACACAAGTTAGCATCAAACAGCAAAACAGTTAAAACGTTGCTTTGTTTTCAGCATGCCCCTGTTGCATTATTCATTATTGAGATAAAGCACATATTAGGCCTTCATAAATAAACACTTCAGTAATATACACAGTAATTACAAGAGGTATAATGAGTTGGGAGAAACCCAAAGTATTTTGAAGTTTGCCTGTTTTTCTCCTTTTTGCTGGTGTTAGTGATTATAGCTGTGGTTTGGCTTGTAGAAGGTTTGCGTTCATTATTGTCTGTAAATGTGCTACTTCATTTTTTTTATTTCATGCGCTCTCTTCTCTAACTTTGAAATGGTGGAATGTATGAGTTCCCCACCCTGTTTACCTTGTAATCCCAGTTCAAATTGATGTTGTCCTTTGGTAGGACTGCAGTGGTTTTCCAGAATGTGATACTTAGGGAGAGCGTGTTGAGGGAGATGTCTGCGATATAATTTCATGTAATTCACTAACTGGTTACAGCCGTTTGTATAGAAGCTATTGTATTATCCGTT
>JBCAUA010011069.1:0-13136 GCA_038406235.1 Peronia verruculata | reverse complement strand
TCTTATCATTACTGTTGTTATTGTGCGTATTTGCGTATGAGCTTAGAACAGAGAGAGAGAGAGAGAGAGAGAGAGAGGAGGGAGGGGGAGGGAGGGAGGGAGGAAGAGTTCAAGCCAGTCAGACAGTGCATATGTATGTGTATGAATATCGCCTATCTTTGTGCAGCGCCTAGAGCCTTTTCAGGGATTGGGCGCTTTATAAATGATCTTATTATTATTATTATTATTAAGTGACAATGCCTATAACAATAAAGCAAACAAAAATGTTGTGAGAGTCAGGATTTCAAGCATTCAGTTGTACCTAACAGAAATGGCACTTTAATTTTTTTTGCAGATAAAGAAGCCGTGGGCACTATGTATGCAGAACCGACAGCACTTTGTACTTGTGGAACCGCCGATATCACCATCTCTGTGACATCTCTACGTAGAATCAATTATATTCATGTCTGTAAGTCTGTTATCCATGCAGCAGTTCCTCCACCAAGGCTATTTCTTCCGGAGAAACAAAGAAGAAATAAGAAAAAAAAACCAACTTATTCTATCGAATAAAGTTACAGTAATTCATAATAAATTTAAATGTTTATTTTCAGTAGTGGAAAATGCATTTTCTTTTTTAAGAAATACATTTTTAATTCCTGAGATTATGAACATTTTCATAATGTCTTTCATTGAATGCCACATAATGTTTCGTTTAACTTCATCAGAGAATTTATCAATGCCTTTTAAGGCGGCAGTTTCTAGAAGCGATTAGTTCTATACCTGAAACCTTTCTGTGTTGCAGAAGAAATCTAGTTCTCCTGTCGGACATCCCCCAGCCACAATTCTCTGTGTGAGCCAGTTAGAGCTGGCAAGTGACACCTTTTGAATTGATCAAAATGTGAGTAAATAGTACGCATTGTATTTTGAGAGTATCTTGAATTAAACTAGTCTTTTTCAATACATAGACCTTTCTGTCACAATATTATGAATGCAATGCTGTTATATATTATATTACAAAAATACCTTGAATGTTGAAGCAGACTGCTGCCCACTGGCTTATTTTATACATCACTGCACAAAACGAAAATTCAGAGGTGGCAATCTTTTTTTTTTTTTTTTAAATCAATATTGGTTTTCCTTGCAATCAGGTATTTTTTTTTCAAAATCGTATGACCTAGTGAACATCGCTCACATGTGGCTTTGTTTACTTGCTCTGCGCATGGCAGACAAATCTGGACGAATGAGCTCTCAAACTTGTCACATCATATAAACAAAGCCACATGTGAGTGATGTCTCCTAGGTCATATGATTTTGAAAAAATACCTAATTCATTCTCTTCATCCCCCGAGGGGACCCGGGGTTTATTAGTAGTTCTCTGCTCCCACCTGCAGGTGATGTAAGCCCGCCATCGGTGGGGTGTCTCCCATGGAGTGCCATCCTCGACATTCCAGGGGAGATATCTCTTCTCTCTCTCTCCGTACTCCTGTCTTCTGTCCCGCTTTCTTTCCTCTTCTTTTTGACGTGTAAACGTGTCTTGCCGTATTTGATTTATTTGATACAGTACAGCCGTGATCGTGCTGATGTGTCGTTAAACCTCAACACAAACATTAATTCATTCTCTTCAGCTAGTGTTCACATGTTCTGCTCTTTTACCAGGTGCATCTGGCGTATCTTCATCAGGAAAAAATGTCAACACTTTCATCATCCTGTGGGACCACACGTCCCATTCTCAAAGAGCATCGACTTACACAACAGGAATCAGCGAGTCGCTTTACCACTCACATTCACCCCAATCAGCTCTCAGCCACAGCCAAGGGAGCCTCTGTCCATACTCCAACCCAGTGCGGCACATCTAAAGGAACAGAGACAGACACCCAATGACAGCGTTGACCTCTACCACAGATTTCTACTTGTAACAAACTGGACGACCTGACAGGTAGAATCATTAGTCTTTTTTAGGGCACAGTCGGGCGATTTCTTAGGCTAAGCCATTAGTGATACCATCTTTATGTCCTTCTGTATGACTAAACCTTGTCTGTTTTTTTTTTTTTTTCAGTAGAATGTCCATGGTGTCTTTTCTTAAAACTGAATATTGTTTGACCCAAAAATATGTAATATACAGTGTCCCAGAAGTCGTGCACCATTCTGGTTTTAAGAAACACCTATATTGATTTCAGAAACACCTTTATTGATAATACTCATCACAAAATACTCAACTTAAGCACCCTCTTCAATAAAACATACATCAATTCTCATCATCAAACTGTCATTTGCACCCTTGAAGGTATCAGTAGTGATTTTTTGGCACTCAGTTATTATTGCATTTTCAAATCATCATGAGTGTGTGGACGATTCTGGTACAGAACAGATCTGAGATGTCCCCGGAGGAAATGGTCAGAGTAAAATCTGATGATCACGATGGCAACTTCATGGGACCGCTCGTCCAATCCATCTGCTAGCAAACGTCTGGTTCAATTAGTCACGTACACAAGCAAAATATTAAGGTTACAATAATGAGAGGATGGCGCGTGATTTCTGGGACACCCTGTATTGCCTACATATTATGAGGGGCAGTATCTACTGACCATGTTGAATCTTGTGTGCCATAAGTCAGAATGGCCAAAAGTTCTCTTTATGTAATTACATTCTATGGGAATAATGCCCATATGTGGTCAAAACATTTAAACCTTTTCTGCCTTTGATAAAATGTCCATTGTTGAATGTTCACTGCCTTTGAATTTCCGTAATGTCTTCTAAACGTGCTTGAATTTTGACAGGCAATGGCAGCACGCCTATACTATGTTGTCTAAGAATATTGAATCTTGTGTGCAAAATCTGTTGCAAACATGGCAGTATTATTTTTTTTATTTATAATGTCCATCGATGAATCTCATTTCGCCTTTGAACAAAAGTTAACCCTTTGTGAAGGGCTGACGAATTGATCCATACATTTTGCCCATACCCATCCTGTATTACGAATATATCCAATTATAGGACATAAGATGAAAGATAACTTTATTTTTCCACAAAAGTAGATATTTTTTGTACAATGTAAAAAAGGTTCGAAACCATATAAATCGTGGAAATAATGCATAATCTTAAGTATTAATCATGCATTCACTTGCATATAATCTTCGTGCACATAACACAGAACCTCACACAAAACATTCAGGCATTCTAAAGCTTAGAACTTATTTTATTCCTTTCAGTCGCTTGACAGCGGTAGGCGAGAATCTACCCGACTTGTCGGGCCACGGTGATAAACACTTGAGCTTAGACCGGTTTTTTTGCGTTGTTAGGCTCAGATAGGCATTACAGGAGTTCTATCTGGAATAGTTAATCAACTGTGCATTTCTCTTTGAGTTTGTCAGCGTCTTAGCTGGCTTCTTTCTTTTTTCCTTCTGGAGTTGTTTAGTGGCTTGCTTTGCAGGTATCATAGTACTTTAATTCTATTACAACCAGATAACGTCTAGTGCCGGCTTTAGTTGATGCATATTACTCTTTGGATCTGTTCTTTACATCCTGTCTAGAAACATTCGAATCATAACTTTCAAAAATGGTTTTGAGCGTGCATGGATATTTTGATGTAAAACGCCTGAAAACTGAAAAGTGTGGATATAAAGGTTAATAATTCAGGTCGATTTCTGTGAGTTACTGCAGGACCGTATACAAGTTGTCGACTTACAAATGGTTTTACCGGTTACTAACTAGCAAAATCACCAACAGATCTAACTCAGCTTGTTGATCTGAGCTGATCATAAGAGTTACTATCTGTCGATGAAGCCCAAACAACCTGATTCCTGGTTGTAGCTGAAATTTTGGCTCTTACTACTTGTCTCTGTAGATCTGACAGTGGGTCTTACACAGTTAGTGCAGATTTTCTATTCAGCTGTTGAATTCTCTTCAAAGGGGCTATGTCTATTTTTATGTCACCGTGGTCAATATCAGCCAGTCCGGGCAGCGACATTCTGTTCCCTTGTCCTGCCTTGTCTCCTTCTTTTGTCACTTAAGCTACAAATGTCTTCATAGGGATCTGTGGAAACTATTTGGGTTTACACTTGCCTCTGTAGCTTTATTTTCTGACCTTATACCTTCTATGTTGGAGGGAGTCGTTTATTATCAGCGCTTCCAGGGGCAGGTCCATCCCTTCAGTTTCTTCACAGATTATTCAGGCAGAGCCCAAATGCTCCATTCTTTAAAATTGTTTTTTTACGAAATGAAGGGAACATAAAATGGTTGTTCCTCTGAATTTTTCTATCTTATTACTTGAAATAACGTATGAAATATCACTTCACGGGTTAGCAGCCTACCTTGACATTCAAGGTATTTCTGTGATACGATACTAAGAATCAAAATTATATAATCATAGAATTGTGACATTATTTGTGTAGGAAGTATAAGTTCAGTATCATTCAAGCTGAAGTCTTGAAAAGACACACACACATTCACTTTTGTTATATCTGGAATCTGTCAATTGTCTGTTCTGAACCAGTTGAAAGGTCACTCCTAGAAAAGTGTATATATGATAAATTTCTTGATGGCTATAAAGCTTCGTCAGTGCTCCAAACGTCCAAGCGGAAGCAGCTCTATTATTATGCTGGGCAAATAGTGGATTGATAGTTTGAATAGGACAGTTTATAAACAAGTTGTCTCGGACATAATTTGTTGTACACCTGTTTTATGCAAGCTCTGACCAGACATTTTTCAGTACTCTGCCCGTGTGGGTTTTCGATAAGAGATTTGATACAGTTCCCTAACGCTGTCCGTACATGTCTCTGATCACGGGTCCTTTGCTAACACTGAAGCTCCATGCCAGCGATTTTCACCAACTGCCGTTATAAATTATAGATATGGCCACTGATCTTTAAAAACTTGTCACATTGTCTGGTTACTACTTGTCTCTGTGACTTGATTGCTGGTCTCTCCCTTTATGTTTGTCAGATCCAAGTCTCTATCCCTTGGTCTTGACTAATTCTTTCATCTAAGAGCAATTCAGAAGCAGAGGTCACTTTCCCGTGTGGACGTGAGCGTGAATCTTGAACAACGTAACATGCCCAACGGCAACCAACCGTTATAAGTTTTTCCCCCCAATACTTCTATGACTGTTTTTCGAGTTAAATATCTCTGAGACCTGAGAGATTTGTGTGTCTCAGATAGAGTATGAGTGGTGCTGGTGCAAGCAACTTAGTGTTGGTGTGAACAGATCTGTTGTCATAAAGCAACATTACTAGATGGTCTGACTACCGCCTTGATCCAATCTGCCACTATGTGATCAGCAGTTTCTTTTAACCTCTGGTAGAGTAGATAAGGACAGCAGATCTGTTGCTGTTCCTTATTGGAGATCTACTGAACCTTTGTTACCAGTATAGATATGTGACCTTTTCAGGTTGAGCCTCTGATTGAAATACAGATGTCTCATTTTGTGCTGGAGATAACTGATCTGTAATTCCAGTCCGAACCTGAGCATATCTTTAACTCAGAATCTGTCCAAGGAGAGACAACTGATCTAGTTTCTCAGTACATGGGTGGATGTTGTTTGTCTCAGGCATAGACAAGATCTTCGTGACTAAAGATATTTCTTAGATAGAATGTGACTGGAACTGATGAAAGAATATTGATGAAACCTTTCAATTCTTGCCCTAAATCTAATAATACTTGAGGAGAAATCATGGCCTCTGTGGGAGATTTTTAAAAAAATAAAACCCGGGAATTAAAGTGTATGACGAGTGTCCGCGCCTCGATGTTATTTTGGTTGATTAAACTGAATGTTTCTGGAAGAAAATGTTTTGAATGCGTCTTATTATAGAACTTACAATTCGGATCAAGCAGCCTCGAGAGTTTATTATTCAATTACTATCGTATTTTTAAAATAACGCCAATGATAATCAGCTTTTTTTCGGGTTTATGTATATATAGAAACAGACCATATGCAACAATGTTGTGTCAAATTTCAGATGGATCCATTAGGCAGTTTTAGAGTGCATAGGCCTATTGTGGGTTTGCTTGCAATTTTGTCTGATAGCTAGAAGAGAACCCGCGGCTCCGTAGGACATTATTTAAATGTAGCCCTGTGCGTTAATAAAGTTTATATAAAGTTTATGATAAAGCCCGCACACCTCAATGTTATTTTAGTTGATTAAACTGAATGTTACTCTAAGAAAACCTGTTTTTGAAACCGTCATACTATCGGAAGCACAACTCTGATCGGTCTCGCCAGTTTATTATTCAATTATTACCGCATTTTTAGAATAATATCAAAGATAAGTCTTTTTCGAGTTTATGTACATAGAAACACAGACCCATATGCAACAATGCTGTGTGCCAAATTTGTGATAGATCTATTCAGCAGTTTTCGAGTCCATAAGCCTATTGTGTGTTTTCTTGCAATTTTATAACATAGATATGACTGTTTGGATAAACTCAACATACACATGACTGTTTGGATAAGATCACATACACATAACTGTTTGGATAAGCTCACATACACAAACTTCGATATACAACTCGCAAACGTATTCAGTCGTACTGGTCGTATCCCTAATCATGCTGATGCCTTGTTGAATCCCAGCATAAACATAAGATCACTAACAATCTGGCTAGAGGTATCCAACACTGTAGTCTTTAAATCGATTATATTGTCTGTTTTCTCTTTTCTAATTGATTGTCTGAACATTTTTTTCTTTGTTTTTGTCCCGGTCTTCTGAAGAGCAAACAGATCTGGGTTCTTATCGAACAACAAATCAGAAACGTAGATCACTTTCCTGCAGTTGCCTGGGCTCAGATACAGCACATGTGCTCAAGGACAGCAAATCACTAGTAGTTCCTCAATATATGGAGACTTCATTTCAGAGAGTTTTCCGATCTGGCGCAGGGCTGGTGAAATAGTCCTATTGCTATTGGTTTTTGTCTGTTGACTTAACATCCTTTGAATCCATTAGGACAAATATGACAAAAGACTTAACTGAAATTGAGCATAATTTATGAAAAGGACTACCTACAAATTCCCAATCTTTCACTGGTGACCAATAGTAATATTGATGAAATAGTCTCATTGCCAGGTGGATCACGTTCAACACTGCTTTAGAGTTATCATTCATACTATTGACTGTGTGATTCTTTAAGGTGTCAAAAGGTTGAGCCGGACAAGTGGTGCGATTCCGTTCTGTCTGTCTTAGTTACTCTCTCCTGGCAGGTTCTATCAGGCACAAAGGACAGACAGAGGGGCTGGGCATCCGCACTAGTCTCGTGCTTTTTCTCCTAGGCTGACAGCATCTGCAATGTTGGCTATCAACTTGTCCTGTTGCATTGATCTTCCGAGAGGTATTTTTGGTCTTTCTATCCTCCTTTTCTCTTCCATATGGCGTCCATTTCCATGCTTGCGGCGGGATTCTGGTCTCACTGATTCCAAAAGCATGAACCAGGTAGTATCTCCATCTTCTGATTCAGATTTTCATCACCAGCTTTTTTCAAGATCTTTTCCAATACCATGCCATCGACTGTTCATCAGTTTTTCAAGCCACTTCAGATAAAATGTTTTTTTTTTTCTCTGTCGTTGCATTCATTATCCATATATCTTTTGTTTTGTTCTCTGATTTTGCTTCTCCAGAAGGCATTTAATTTATTCATCGCAACAGCAGCCCTGCAGGATCTATATCTGTCTTACATTCACCGTTTACAGTCATTGTACTTTTCAGCTATGTAAACTTCTCCACTTCTTTCAGGTCCCTCGCGGGGGCTCGGGGTTTATAAGCAGGTTCTCTACTCCCACCTGCAGGCAGTGTAAGCCCAACATCGGTGGGGTGCCTCTCATGGAGTGCCATCCTCGACATTCCAAGAGAAACATCTCTTCTCTCTATCCTTGCTCCTGTTTTCTGTCCCACTTTCTTTCCTCTCTTCTCCTTGACGTGCAAACGTATCTTACCGTGTTTGACACAGTATAGCCGTAATCGTGCTGATGTGTCGTTAAAAAAACACTTCTTTCAGGTTTGTTTCTTCCAGTGTGACTGATGTTTGATAGTTTCAAATTTCTCATAACTTCTGTCTTGCTCTTATTTTGATTCCACATTTGGCTGCTTGTTTGCTCAGAGCATCTGTGTTCACCTGCATTTTTTTCAACTGTTGGTCAGTCCCATGACACTGCGGGCGACGGTCGGAAAAACTCCTGGTGGTGAGCTAAAGCAAGTTGAAACTTTTTAAATTTTGAATAACTTCTAACTCGCTTTTTAAAATCAATTTATTGTTATTATTGATAATTTATGCATTCTCAGACTCGGGGCAAACTGAACTTCAGGTCTGTGTGTTTGTCAAGTCAATATCTATAATTTAATATTGCGTGCTCGCCTTTATGTCACACACTGAATTCTAAAATAAAATGGTGGTCGCATGCGACCTAATGTAGGCGCCCTCTACCCTACGTCACAAAGCGAGTGTCCGCTAATTATAGTCCTCTTCCTCATTTTGCAAGAGCTGGTAGTGTTAACAAAATAACAGCACCAAAACAAGCAGTTGCAGCTATTTTATAATCAAGAATATCTTTGGTGTTTATCTGTTTGACAATGCAGGGTTTAGTTTCACCTGCAGTCATAATGATGCTAACCAGTTCGGATGGTACTGAGACGCTTCGATTTTGACAGCTTTCGTCCTCGGACTGTAAACGGTCACCCTCGCTTTGTCTGATTCGTTTCAAAGAAATGAAGTCTCACAAACTGCAGCGTTTTCGAAGGTAGGAAAAAATGTCCAAACATAGTGGGCAAGACTGAGATTTTATTCTGCCCAGCTCATCCATCGGAAAATAGCCTAATTCACATCACTGTTGGTATTGCTCACCGTCTGACATCACCGATGAAGGCATTATGAACTTTTCTTTAACGCCTCCTCCAGCGAAACTTTCATTTCAGAAGTAATAGTGGTCTTGACCACTTCCAACATCGTATTTGGTGAAATTGAAGCACGTGAGTCTTCTATAGATCTCATCTCTTTTACTCTTTGGAACATATAAAACTGTCCCCAAATTCAAAGGTGGAACAAAAAAAATCTTGGTTTGCTTTGACCTCACTGTTCAATTTTCTTAAACCTTTTCTGGCGGCTTGTTTTTCTCTTGTGTGCTTATTGAAAGCTCCCCTTTTAGGAGAGGGATTTGAATTTCTTCGAGTGAATTCACAAATACCACAGGTATCTTCTTTGGATGGTGAAATTCAGGCTGCCTGAATACATCAGGAGAGTTCTTACAACCCAGGAATCTTCCGTGCCTCTGGACTGTCTTGGGAGAATATGTACATTTTAGCCACAGCCAAGTCACTGGAGAGATTCTGGCCCCTTCAGTTTGCCTTGCAATAGTGCCATTCTATTTGGTGAATTTCTTAATGTGATCCTGGAAGCTCTTCTTCTCACTATTATCTGCTGCATTCCTGTCTCACCCCATGGGGTTCACCATGCAAAATCCCGCTCTCATTCATGGAACAAACATTGTTTACGAATGCCTCACTGACATTCAAAGTGGGCAGAAGCTTTATCCTTCAGACCGGTACATGTTAACCGCCTTCATTGGGCAAGCAATAACTGTCCTCTGACCTCTGTACTTGCCGGCGTTCTTGTGAAAATGTTGCTGAGAATTTTCTGAGGAATGGTACTCCCTGCCGGAAAAATTGACAAATGTTGACTGTAAGAAGGGCAGTTTTGCTCTTCCCCTCACATACCGGTATCTACACACAGTTCTCCATGATGTCAGACATGCCCGTCCAATGTTTGTTAAAGGTAGCTTGTAATGTTAATATCCAATTGGCTTCAAAAGCTCTTTTCATTATATAGTTGCCTCGGGAATGAAATCAAACCAATTTTAATTTAGATTTTTACATTCTAACAAGAATGTAACGTTTGCATGTTGTGAAAATAAAACAAAACAAAAACAAAACAAAATAACACAACAACAAAAAAAAAAAAAAAAACCCGGCCCACTGCTGTCGGCAACCTGTTCGCCCAGCGGGGCCCATCCAAGGTGCAACAACGATGCTGTCATTCAGGCGGAGGTGGTGTTCGACCCTATGACGTGACACAATAGCCTGGAGGAAGTGTCCCTAGCACAGGCCGTCACTATGTAACTAGAGCGTTCACTGTAAAATCATTTATGCATTATGTAAACCTCACCTCGAGGAATTACAAAAGTGAAATAAACAAATAAATGAATAAATAAAAACCGAAAATCTGACGTGCTCGGCCCCATCGACGTGTTGTTCAAGTCTGCAACATCCAAACCATTCAAGGGGTCGTCATTCTCGTCCACTTCACACCTGTTTTTTTTTGGGGGGGGGGATGTCCTTGTAACAAAGTCAATAGCAATGCAGAGCAACAATGAAACTTGGCGCACGTTTGTATTGACTGGGAATGATTTTTTTTTTTTATTATTGACTAGCACTCTGCACTACCAGTCTACATATTAAGTAGCAAACATCTATAATGTTGACTGGTTTGCCATAGATTTTAAAACATTCTACAGTGTTTGCCGCTCGACGCTGTCAAATATATTTTAAAATCTATAAAGTTTTTTTTGACCACTAGTGCATTTTTGGCACTTGTAATCTTGTTTCTTAGAGCAAATCTGTGGTCAGTACATGATCTTCCTGATCTAAACCGGTCTGCTTCTCTCGTCAGAGGCGGTCGACTACCCATCTGATTCTTGCAAGAAGAAGCTACAGATTTTGTCTAGAACCGAATAATGTTAAACCTTCATCTTTTTTGCAGTCGATCAGTCAGCTTTCTTATGCCATTTTTCCAGTCTTGGAGGATCATGTAAGCCACACACAGTCATGAAAATAAAGACAGGCTTTCATCTTCTTTTACGGCTGTGATGTCAGAAGACATGACGTGGCGTGTTAGTTCGGTGATTTGTGCTGCGGCCTTTGGAAGCAGAGGTCGGTAGTTCGAATCGCAACGGTAGCATGTTGTATCCTTAGGAAAGATACTTAACACACAATTAATTTTTCTTAGCCCACCCATCTGTAAAACTGATACCTGATGTATATCGGGGGAAGCACAGTGGCGCTGCACCACAGCGACAAGGTCTGAAATGGCCAAGCCAATTTCGACTCTTGGGGGTCAAGGGATGGTACTTTTACTTTTTTTAATATTGTCCTTTCCAACTGTTTTATATTTTGTTCTCCAGCCCGTTGATGGATTTTTGGACTTCTTCACTAATTACACCAAGATCTATTGGCAAGACCTCCACTTCTATCAAACTGTTCCATCGGTGATGGTCTAATATTTGATCACTGCTTCGTCCATCGAGCCCAAAATTTCCTGACAATTTCTTTGTGGTATGCAAAGATTACACAGCATCGGCTTTGTTTCTGATACATGAAGCAAAGTTATGATCAAGCATCAGGACTTTGTGATCTAGGAGTAAATGGCCTTTAACTTCAGATTTTTTGACAACACTACAGAAAAAGTTATGATTACTGTCACTTTACAGTAAATATTGTCCTTTGACCGTCAAAAGCTGCAGGCAATGCTTCTGGCATTGGTTTAAATAGCTTTGTCGACAATGGTAGGTACATTATATGTATTTTCATACGACACAATAATGCTATGGTATTATGTCAGTACGTAGCATCTTTTATAAGTGGCATTATGTACACTGGATTTATGCATACATTATATATATATATAAAGTTCTCAGTGACAGCAAAGAGGGGTCACTTTATTATCTCTTTGTGTGCTGCTGTTTTTACCAACTCTGGTCGTTGGTCTATGTATGCCCCTTTTGTCTTCCCCCGCGGAAGCTCGGGGTATGCAGATGGGTTCTTTGCTTCCACCTGTAGGCGTTGAAGGCCCACCATCAGTGGGATATTTCCTATGGAATGCCATTTTGGACTTTTGAGGGGTGACATCTCCTCTCTCTCTCCTTGCTTCTGTCGTCCGTCCCGCTCTCTTTCCTCACTTCTTCTTGACGTGTACACGTCTCTTACCGTGTTTGGCAGTACAACCGTGATAGTGCGGATGTGGTGTTTTTTAACACAAACAACACATACAAAACCCCAACACAAACTTTACGTATCCACGCCTCTTCTGGATCAGTGTACAGATGTTGCTGTCAGTTTTGACTGCACAGGGATCTTTTAGTTTACGTACTTCGGATCCTTTCTGGTCTGATTGTTGCATTTGCTATTTCAGTTCCAGATAGTACTGCACAAAAAAAAAGTGGTCACTGTCGATATCACCACTTCTGTAAACGCAAACATTTTTCAGGAATGAGCTGAATTTTTTGGTTAATACAGACATGTATGATCAATCCTATTGCCTGTCATTCCATCAGCGAGAACCATGTTGCTTTATGTGGGGATATGGAGCGTCCATCCAACCATCTTATTGTTCCTCAGACCAAATTGTTTTTCACCATTTGCTGATAGTTCCCGACTGCATGTGCACTCATGGCACCATCTTTGGTATGGTCACCAGTCTTTGCAGTCATGCACCCCCCCCCCCCCCCAAACTCCCCACCTCCCAAATTACAAGGGTGATATCATGTTTGGCGAACTTCTCCAGGAGTTTTATGTAATCCACCCTTGTCTTTTTCATGTTTATTTGTCGGAACGTAACACTGTACGATGGTAATCTTTTAAATGTTTTTTTTTCTATTTGTAACAAAGTATTTTGGGTATTCAGTCATTGGCAGACTCAGAATTCAAGAGTTGTTCCCTGGCTCTATCGTTAAGAGGGCGCTTTACCACTTTGCCCTCCTCGTTTTGTGCCTGATCGTATAATTTAACTTCTTTTCATGTTGTTATAACCTATCAGCCACCAGAAGGTTATCTTTGTTGGTAATCGTGTCAGGCTGAACTACGATTGGGCCCGGTCTACAGTTCCTTTGATATTCTGACATCAAAGCGTGTCAAAAGCGTGTCAACAGATGAATGATTAAAGTGTTGCGTTTGAGCCCGGTCACAATATCGGTACTATCAAATTAGTATCGCCAGTTATGTCCAATCGCTCACCAAATTTAATAAACATTCCCATCTGTATTTTACAGGCTTTGGACTGCCAGAAAAAAACATGGCTGCATTAGAATGTTTATTGGTTTATGTTAACACTTACTTACTTATCCGAACCAGCGGTCACTTGAGCTTTGGCTCTTCGACCTGACGCTATGGAAAAATATATGTATG
>JBCAUA010011058.1:0-13137 GCA_038406235.1 Peronia verruculata | reverse complement strand
TAATAAAGGGCATTTATATAGCGCCTCACCCCCGTAGGGCTCGAAGCGCTTTACAGAACCAAAATGTTTTGCAGCCAAACACGAAATATGCCTGAAAACAAACAGGGGCAATAACATACGTACGCGTTTATAACATGGTATACAGAAAGACTCGAGACATGCTCATACGCATAATCCTGTAATGCAATTCAAACGCATACTTCAGTCTGTAGACATGACTGACAGCCCTCTATCCGGCAAGACTTGAAAACATTACTCAGACAGATACTTGTTGGACAGGTATGTTTTTAACTGCCGTTTAAAAGTCTCTAGGCTTAAACAATTGCGAATGCATACAGGCAATGCATTCCAGATTAAAGGCCCTACATATGAAAATGCTCTGTTCCCATATTTTTTCTTATGGGAACGAGGAATACAGAAGTGGTTAAGACTCTTAGATCTCAAATTTCTGGACGGTACATAAGGCCGTAGTAGATCTGCAAGATACGCTGGTGCGGTCGACTTCAGAACTCGAAAACAAAGTTGCCACCTTGTACTCAATCCTGCCTTTTATAGGCTTTTCCTTATTAAAATCCTGCGTAATGAAATCGGTGCATTTATTTTAAGTAAAACTGTATATCAGTCTCTGATAAACTGTTGCAGATTTAATAGTACCATTGTTTGAAGTATCTTACAGCCGGCTAATTACGTTTTGTACGCAATGGTGGGATGACAATAGTACAACAGGACGATGTAGCCATTATTCATTCTGTGAGCGGAGTCTCTCACCGTGGTGTTCTAGGCTCATGAAAATTCATGAGGCACGCGTTAGTATCATGCAGATAAAGACAGGGACCATTATGGATAGGACATTTCAGGGAATTATTGATTTTCCAGCCTGTGCTTTGAACCAGACTGTGCATTTTTCTCTTGGTCCACAGCACTGGTGATAGTTTAAAGTTGAGCTTTTAGCATCAGGAGTCCATTATATTCCCTCTTTTACCATAGGCATTTTTTCGACAGTAAAAGCAGAGTCTGGAATAAGCACGGTTGTTGTTGTTGTTGTTGTTGTTGTTGTTGTGTTGGGGTTTAACGACACATCAGCACGATTAAGGTCACGATTGTGTCAAACACAGTAAGATACGTTTACACGTCAAGAAGAGAGGAAATAGAGCTGGACAGAAGACGGGAGCAAAGGAGAGAGAGAGAGAGAGAGAGAAAGAGAAAGAGAGAGACAGAAAAGATGTCTCTTCTGGAATGTCGAGGATGGCACTCCATGGAAGACACCCACCGATGGCGGGCTTACACCGCCTGCAGGTGGGAGCAGAAAACCTACTTATAAACCCCGGGCACCCGCTGGTGAGAACAGTCACGGTAAGAAAATCATTATTATTGTTATTATTATTTTATCATCGCCAATACTGTTGTTGTGTTAAAACCTGCTTGAACTTCAAGACAGAGGTCGTTAACCGGCAACATTGTCATGCAAACATTAAAAAAACAAATAAATGAATAAAAGTTAGCTGACAGGAGAGAAACCTTAAAATCAGCTGTCACAGAGAGAATGAAATTTGAGAAGCTAAGATAACCCACGACTGGGAAGATACGGGAAGAGAATAAAAGAAAAAATCCACGCTTTATCTCTCACGCACGTTCAACAGCAGCACTTGTCGCAGTGTCTCTCCCGTATCGGCGTCTACAGTGTATCACAAGGTCCTCTTGTACTTAAGGACGCTTTATCTATGACCCCAAGAAGGTCACACATTCATGTTATTATCTTGGGCTATGTACTATCATTATTATCCTGTGTCATCTTTCTCGAGGTCGATTTAAAATGACTCGCCATTTCTGCCATCTCTTATTCTTCTGGAGCATTCTTCCAAAGGTAAATTTTCGTTCAGTCTTTGTTTTCATCCACCCACAGTCTCATCTGTCTTCCTCTCACTCATTTCCCGTCGATCTGTCCTTCCAGTGTATCTTTACAGTTGATGTTGTGTCGTTTGGTGTGACCAAAATATTGTAGTTTCTTTTTAAAGTTTTGTCAGTCTTATTTTATGCACAGCATAAACATCCTTGATGACCTTTCTCTTTCTCTCGATTATTCCATGGAAATGCTTGAATTTCAAGACAGAAAACGTTAACCGGCAACTAAATCAAGTAAGTTAACGAAAATAAATAAGATATTATTAAATGACTAAGACAAATAAGATAAATAAATAACATCGTAAATACTTTCGAACGTGTTTAGTTTTGCTTCAATACAATTACCCCTATCTCCATCATTATCAATTTTTTCTTTATGTAAGACTGTGTTGCATAAAAGTATTTGCCAAGGTATCGATAAGCTTTGGTTTGATGAGAACGAAATGAAACAGATTGGAGTTTTTACAGGTTCTCTTCATGACCACGATATGTTTGTTTCCAAATCTTAATTGCTTGATTGCATAAATGAGTTATTCGGTGAATTTTTGTTACAGACCAACTGACAGATTTATGAAATCACGAAATCCGAAGATTCTTTTTTTTTCTCTTGGATTTATTATTATCATTATTATTATTATTATTATTACAGTTATCATGTCCGTTGAAAGAATTGTGCACAAAGATGTATTCCCTTCGTGTACTGGAAGACTGAATATGAGTGGTCATGAAAAAAAAAAAAAAGGACGATATAACGTTATGGGTTTTCACCCGTAAGATAATTAAGAAGCAAATTGTCAAGCATTAATTGCGCCCTTGTTTAACTGTGTCAAGAGTTATGTGCCAAAGTTTGGGAGCGAGCAATTATGCCCGGTTCAGAATGGTGAATAATTTATGCCCTGTCGTTATATCACACGATAGGAAAGACATTTATGCCTCAAGCAACAGCTTTGTATTTCTGTTTGTATTTCTCTCGCTCTGATCAATATCTAATTATTATAGACTCACAGCTGGTGCTCTAATTACTTTTGCATTATATTGCCTGAAATTGTTTGTGCAAAACAAGCAATTTATATTACAATTACGATATGCTCATTTTGTAATTCTTGATCAATACTAGTATTGCAGAGTGCCCAGAGCCTCAAGCATCTTCCTCGGTCCAGAGGCTACTCTGATTGATATGATTAGATGTTCTGAATTCGTTGTCAAAATAATATTTTCACGAGACTATTTTAAGTGTGTGTGTGTGTGTGTGTGTGAGGGAGAGAGGGAGAGAGAGAGAGAGAGTGAATGTATGTGAAAAGACAAGGTTTAAGACGAGTACAGACTCTAAGATCTAGAGGTCATAGGGCTATATCTGGTTGGATATACGACAGAATCTGAGTTCTAGTTAGATGCTAAAGAACGAATGGAAATCCACCGAAATATGTCTTTTCAACGTGATCAGTTTCCATTTTTACTGACAATTCTTAGCTATGTCCTTGTCTAAAGAACTCACACTTTCATGAAAAATGGCGTGTGGATTTCACAGAACTGCTGTTGGAAAGATTTTATTTAATCGTATTTAATGTAACAGCGTGTTAAAACACTCGCTGAACTAGAACCTATAAAGGCTGTTCATTCTCATGCCCTCATTCCACGAGAGGATCTCAACAAGAATCGGGTTTATAAGACACCTCAGTACTCACCCACAGTATGGTCCTCTTCCATTCCGAGTAAGAAAGAACAAGAGACTAGAATAGTTTATATTCCGCTAAGCACAGAGCTGGAAATCCTCGGCGGAGTGTTTGTACCCCCCCTGCTAAAATGAAACAGTCACTTATGTGTGTTATGGTCTACCACGAAATCCCACAACATCAGTAGAACACAAGATTTCGGACAACAACAACAACAACAACAACAACAACAACAACAACAACACAACAACAACAGCAACAACAACAACAACAACAACAACAACAACAACAACAACAACAACATTGCATTAAGAATCGACAACCTAGATTAACTAAAGTTTATTATATATATTTTAATGTTGAGGATACCACGAAAGTGATGACTTGCTGTAAAATATACCGGTATTTTTGTTTGTATGGTATTGTTAAAAAAAGAGATAACTAAACTAATGATTATAATGCCTTAGAATAACCATAGACATTTATTTGTTTTCTTTTGTTTTAAACTTTTAAAGATGCTCTTTCATTTTTATCAACAGAGAGAAGACAAACACTTACGGGCTGTAAGAAATCTGAAAAAGGGCACAAAGACCGTCACAACATTGAAACGTGCAGTAGCTGCTTTTTCTAGTCCATACGAGGAGTCATCGGAGGAAGTCGTGAACTTTCGACCCGGCTTAGCACATACGTCATCACGTTATGGTGAACGGCTGAACGAGGCACAGGCTACGAAACCTTCATATAATAAATACAAAACCATTGGGAAATACATTGACATGATCTCTTTCATTGTATTTCTCTCCATCTGGCTAGCTCTTACGCTGGGCTTTATGATAGTTATTTCAAGATCTTAGATTGTTTTTCATTTTCGGCAAAGATAAATTATCCCATTCATTCCAATCATCACTATCACTATCGAAATGAAAACACCACCACCACTACCACCACCACCACCACCACCACCGCCTCCATCATCATCATTATCAACAACAACAACAACAACAACAACAACAACAACAACAACAACAACAACAACAACAACAAAAACAACAACAACAACAACAACACCATATAAATATCCCAGCCCTCACCCCAAACTAACACGCCCATGACAATGTCTAGATGACCTGATTATTCTCTCCCTTTTCCCTATGATTTGTTTATAGATTTGTTTGCTCAGACATCGCATTCATTACTCTGGACGTTATCGCCCGTTTGTCTTCTACATGTTTGCTTCTAGAGGTTGGAGCGGATATTGTTTTCCTTTGATAAAACAGGAAGGAGTGGAATCTTTTCTACCGAGATATGATCTGTCTCAGAGACAGACTTTCCTGCAATAGATCGCTCTGTAGGATAGAGAAAATGTGAATTTTAAAACACGCTTTCTTAGCATCAACTCCCTCCCCCCCCCCCCGGACTCTGCCTGTATGGTTCCCTCACTGGTACCAACGGTTGGCGTGCAATGACCCGCCAGACAATCTGATCACTCGGTAGACTTTTGCATCTCGTCTAGAATTGTTGAGATCACTCCTTGATATTGTCTTTCCACAGCGCGCTTTGTCTGCATCTGGCTTAAGTCCCTTCTATCTTCTCTTATATAATATCTATTTGGATGGTCTTGTGCCTCTTTTTTTTTTAGCATAGACATACTCTAATACGTTACTTACGTTCTTTTATACAATGGAGGTTATCTCAACGGCTCTTTGTATCAACAAAAAAAAAAAAAAAAATCCTGTTCAATAATACAAATCCTGTCTTAAAAACTCCTATCTTTATTTTTGAAAAGAGAGAGAGAGAGAGAGAGAGAAAGGGGGCGGGGGGAAGAAAAAAAAACCCAACTTATAATAATAATAAATTCTGTCTTTAAAAAAATCGCAAAGCTGTTAAAGGTCTTCCAATGTGAGAGTCTGAAAGCATGCTGATATCAAACTCTAACAGAGGCCAGGTATCGAAGAACACTCATGTCGCTCTCTCAGTAGAAAATGTACTGTTCAAATGTACTGTTTTTCTGTTGTTGCTTTTGTTTTTTTAGTGGATGTTTTATATTGTTTGGTTATTAAGTATTTTCTCTTCCATGGTTAACTGGCTGCACATACCCGGCATCGGTGGGATGCCTTCCATGGAATGCCATCCTCGACGCTCAAATGGACACATCTCTTCTCTCTCTCACACACTCTCTCTCTCTCTCTCTCTCCTTGCTCCTGTCTTCTGTCCCGCTCTCTTTCCTCTCTTCTTCTTGACATGTAAATGCATCTTACCGCTGTTTGACACAGTATAGCCGTGATCGCGCTGATGAGCCGTTTAACCCCATACAAACAAACGAACAGCACAGCCACAAACTCTTATTACATTAACTTCAAAAGCAATGTATCAAATAGGTTCAAATAGCAGAGAAGCTCAGGTAGGTGGGTCACGGTAGGCCCAAAGGCTCAGGGCTCAAAGGGTTAACTTACATTTCTTGAATACGAATATTACAAAATTTTTTCCTTATGACCTTTCACTCCATGAAAATGAATATATATGTATAAATTATGTGTGTGTAATACATATAAAATCGTTACACTGAGACTAACAACACTAGCAACTTCACTGATAATTTTAAGGTAAAAAAAAAACAACAAAAAAACTGAACATATCATCGAGAGATCTTTTTTTTTTTAATTGTCTTTGGGACTTGTAGGGTTAAAATATTTTGCATGAAGAATAGAGGGATGTGTCAAAAAGGAGAGGGAGAACGTAAAAATAAAAAAAAGAAAGGAAGAAACGTTAAGACCAATGACGTGTGTTTACACGAACCTCCTCTCTTCTGAAGATTGATGTATTAAGATGGATTTAATGTGAATTCAAAAGAGGATGGTTTGGAGGACACATGGGGGAAGGGCAAGAAGGTTGAGGCGACAGAGAGCGAGAGAGAGCGAGAGAAAGAGAGAGAGCGAGAGAGAGAGAGAGCGAGAGAGAGAGAGAAAGAGAGAGAGAGCGAGAGAGAGAGAGAAAGAGAGAGAGAGAGAGAAAGAGAGAGAGAGAAAGAGAGAGAGAAAGAGAGAGAGCGACAGAAAGAGAGACAGAAAGAGAGAGAGAGAAAGAGAGAGATTGAGAGAGAGAAAGAGAGATAGATATATATATAGAGAGAGAGAGACGGGCGGGGGGGGGGGGAGAATTAATGACGTCATTTCACCCCGACAGGTCTTAAAGTGGCAACCTCTTAACTTTGTAAATCACAGTTCACATAATTTATCCTTACGTTAAGGTGGCAGCCATTTCATGGGGGGTCTGCTTACTGTCAGAGATTTTAATGATTATGGCTGTGTGCATTACACGCATGTGTGTACACAAGCATGTGTGTGTGTGTGTGTGTGTAACTGAGAAGATCCCCTTTAACCCTTTAAAGACCAATTATATTTTTCACAACTCATGAGCCCAATTCTCTGTTGCCCTATCTCATTTTTTCACATTTAAAAAAAAAATGATGAGTTGTGTTTAGCAACTGTTTTTGTACATAGGAAATACGACAAACTGATGTTAAATTCTACCTGTTTGGGCAAGTGATAGGTGAAGTGACTACAGTATATGGTAGAATTACTATCCCATTTTCATATGACAAGTATATTTCCAAATCGCCCAAAACCGAGATAGGACAACAAAAAACTGAGCTCTCGAACTGAATGATGAAAAAGAGCAGCTATTTCCGATTTCTTGTACATACTGCATTGAGAAATATGTTTGACATAATCTGCCCATAGACATAACGGCAGTTCACAGCAAAATTAATCATCAAAGACTAGTGTTCATGTGTCTGTACTATAAATTTGCAAGAAAACCCATAACAGTCATATGGACTCGGAAACTCGTGAATGTATCCATCTTAAATTTGTCACATAGCAATGTTGCATGAATATTTGTGTTTGTACTTATTTTAAGCTGAACAAAAAGCCTTTTATCTTTAACGTTACTCTGAAAAGGCGATAATATTTGAATACTAAAATCGCAAGAGTGTTTAATCCCAATTAAACTTTTACTCAAACACGTTTTCTTTTAGTAAAATTCAATTTAATCATCCAAAACATCAACATCGAGATGCGCACGCTTGCCATATACTTTAAGTCGCTGGCAGTAGCGGTTGGACTTATATGTAAAGATAATCTCCCACAAACGTCATGGGTTCTCTACTAGTGTGTTTATAGATATACTAGGACTAGTGTTAGTTTATACATTTAAAGAAAAAAGCATTTGGCCATTCGGAAAATCTCTCCAAACAGCCCAGAAGTGGAGATAGCGTAACAAAGAACTGAACTCGCGAAAGACTAAATGTCATGAATTCAAAAGCTACCTGGGGATGAGAAATTTCACAATCTCTTGTCTACCAAAAAATGTAGGACTAGTGTTTATAGATATACAGTCCCATTTATTAGTAAGGAGGGGCGGGGGAGGGGGTACGAGGAGTTGTCTACGATTGCATCAAGTTGAGCGTATTTGTCAGTGCAAAGACAGGTCAGGATAAGAATGACATTTATAAGTGTAGCAAGACATTAGACAGCCCTACACCGTCAGTCACCCTGTTCACCTCAGGCGTCTTGATTTTAACATCACTTTGTGTGGTATGAGCGTTAACTCTAGAGGTGTCAAAAACAACACCTAAAACGTAAATTATTTTCAATATAAGGTTGGTTCATGTTCATGAAAGAACAGTCTTGGCCAAAATCAACAAGACGAGATTAGGCTGTTGAAGAGTATAATACACTTGCTAAATGTAACAATAATACACAAAAATTTAACTAGCTTCTAGAGCGAGTCGGCCCTTGGACACTTCTAAGCATAAGAGTCCGGCCAGAGTATCAAACCTTTCTATACCTAACTATGGCACTATGAGTTCTGTTTGTTTGTTTGTTTATCTGTGTTGGGGTTTAACGACATATCAGCACAATCACGGCTACATTGTGTCAAACACGGTGAGATACGTTTAGACGTCAACAAGACGGAGAGAGGGAAGAGAGCGGGACAGAAGATAGGAGCAAGGACAGAGAGAGAGAGAGAGGGAGAGACAGGAGAGATGTTACCGCTGAAAGGTCGAGAATGTCATTCAATGGGAGACATCCCACCGATGACGGGCTTTCACCTCCTGCAGGTGAGGGCAAAGAACGTACTTATATACCCCAGGTCCCCCGCGGAGAAACGCTGTGTCCTAATTGGGTGTTCCATGATTGAAAGGATTCGTACATAATTGTGTCATTTCCGGCATTGTCCAGGATTGGATGCCTCAATTTTGATGAAATAGAAATAGAAAATATTGCACGTCCTAATCCAGATCCGATGTAGGATTGGAGGGTCAGTGCGTCAACGTGCTTGCGTCACCGATTATGTGTATTGTGTCAGAGTGCACCAGTTTACACTAAAAGTGATAGACTTCTTCTGGGCATAAAGCGAGTGCCATCAGTCAGTTTGATTCACATTGATAAAAGTCTGACATGATGTGGACACAGATGACGCGCACATCCGCCCTGACGCACGGCCCACCAAGACCCCTAGACTGAACAAAGTAACACCAATATAAACCAAAAAGGCATCAAAACGTTGGGGTTTTTTTCCGGGGGGGGGGGGCGTGGGGAGGGGGTCTTCGTCAGAAAACTTCAGATACACAGAGAGGGACTAACCATAAAAAATCGGAGTAAACCAATGATAAGGTTACAATCTGAATCTCCTTCAGCAACAAAAGTAAGACAGGTAGTTATCCATTAATATTGATTGTTACTATTCTTTTTCTCTTTGTTCCCTTTTCCTCCCTATCCTTCCTCTCCCTCCTTCTCTCTCTTTTTTTTTTTTTTTACATATAGCCTTTCAATCCGAAGAAAGAAGTATTATTAATTTTGGGCTTTTACCAGCGTGCCCATGGTAGCCAGACGAATATTTTGGGTAGAAATTTTAAATGTGAAAATTTTGCCCGGACATGGCGTCTCCACTTGATCCCAATCGTTCTAAAAAGGTGCTTAACGTATACACGGACAGGGAAAAAAAAAAAAAGCAAGAAGGTTGCTGCAAAGTGTATGATGGCTCACGAGTGATCTCAGTTGATTTTTGGAAAGGAAGGAAGGAAGGAAGGAAGGAAGGATGGAGGGCAGGCAGGAAGGAAGGAAGGAAGGAAGGAAAGAAGGAACTACACCGGCTAAATCAGTCAAGAGATTGTGAAATTTCTCACCCCCAGGCAGCTTTTGAATTCATGACATTTAGTTTTTCGCGAGTTCAGTTCTTTGTTACGCTACCTCCACTTCTGGGCTGTTTGGAGAGGTTTTCCGAATGGCCAAATGCTTTTTTCTTTAAATGTATAAACTAACACTAGTCCTAGATTCACACCAGGCCATTTTACATCACAGTCTATTGGCTAACTCTCAGTCTAACTTAAGATTTAGCAAATATACATTTTGCCGCAGCTAAGTCCTGTTAGTTTATGTGTGGAAACATCAATGAATTGTAACATGGAGATATTTATGTCTAATGAAAGAGGGGAAGTAAATCTACCAAATATTAAAGCCGAGATAATCCTTTCTCATGGGATTGAAAGGCTTAAGAAAAACAACGATCTACCAAACAATGTAATTATTTCACCGATCACTTGCCCTAAAAGGTAGATTTTGAAAATCATGTTGACCCATCTTCTATGTGCAAAAAACAGTTGCTAAACATTAAACGTCAATTTTCTCAAAAGGCGAAAAATGGAGATAGAGCAACAGGGACCTCAACTCATAATTTGGCCAGGATCAGCTGTTTGTCCCTCGGGCATGGCGCCCTCTCTTCTTCTCCTCTCTTCTCTCTCTTTTCTTACTTTTCGCCTCTCTCACGGCTGTCTTTTCATCTACTACATTTAATTACACAAACATACACAACACGTGTTTAAGTTGTTTTCCTGTGCTCTGTGGGAGTCTGACCTGACAAAATGACCCCAAGAGCATCAAACACCTGTGTGCCACCTGCCTGCTTTCTGTCAAAACAACCATTCATCTACATCTTTTCAACTTAATGCATTATATTATTTATAATTAAACATTAACTGTGCATATTTTCATTTCATGAATGGAAAAAGGTAGATCTCTATATATTAATTAAAAAAATTATGATTCTAGAAGAAATTCACCTTTTCAAACAAAAAAAAAAAACACTTTGTATTTGAGAATTTACTTTCAACTAATTACCTGTTGTTTCTCCGTCCCGCACGGGTCAATAGTTCTTGCAAAACCTCTGTCGTTTTGCTTTAATCTAGAATATTGAGACGCAGCAGCCTACTGCTTATTTTAGCTATTAAAGTTTATTGAAACGTTTCAAGTTTAATCAACAGCATGCAGACTTTCGCAATTGGCAAAATAGGCCGTCATTTTAAAGAGTGACGCGGTATAACGAAATGGCTTGTCACTACTGATTTCATTTTGATGTTAAAAACCCACGCAAAATGTGGTCTTTGATGACGTCAAAACTCGCGTGATTTCTTGATTGGGGTTAATGCTGCCCTATTATACAGCGAAAAGCCGTGCTAGTTAAAAGCAAAAATCAAGAGTATTTCATATGGCCGGAGAATGAAGCTGCACGATATTTGTTGTTTCAAATTTGTTGTTGTAGTTAACGACGATTTCCATGCTGTTATTGTTGCCCCTGTAGATTGATATTGTACCTTCGAGAAAGCTCTCAGAGGAACATTAATTGTAATTATATGGAAGGGACAACCTAACTGTATTTTCTTATTCCTCGCGTCCTCCTCTTAAAAGTCGTTGTTGTTGCTGTTGTGAAATTTTGAAATCGTTGTCCGCAGATATTTCTTTCCCAATAATCCTGGGACGTTATCACTTAATTGTCTTCATGGGAACAAGTCAGGTCTTTTACCCTCGCGAGTGTTACTCTGGTTAATCCACCAAATGAAATGTCCCGTCACCCAGAAACCATGATGTGTTATCTTCCACTGAACATGGACTTGTTGTTCGCCTCCTACCATATTGATGTTCATTTATGAGTTTTTGCCTCTAGCCTTTCTAATCTGTCTCTATACCTCAGACTGTAGACCAAATTTCAATGGACAGAAAGCCTTGCCACACAGTTGCCTCCAATCTATTGGCTCTGAAGTCATGGGTTTCCTTGACCATGTCAGATTTCCCGAAGAAGAGCTGGGAGGACAACACCAAGGAATGGACAGGCCCGGACTTCAAAGACACGCTCAGGAAAGCTGAAGACCGGGATGAGTGGAGGAAACTGGTGGCCAAATCTTCAAAAGCGCCCCGACGAACTCCAGTCCACGGAATAGGTGAAGGTGAAGGTGAATCCTTTTGCAGACATCTTTGTAGCAGAACTATGAGCTGCCGATGGGACGCATTTCCTGCAGCAATTATCCATAGAGGAGATTTTTTCAGACTTCCTAGCCATTTGTTCTCATAACATAACTATCCTGGCAATATCCCATTGTCACGCTTAGAATGGGGGTATTTAGCATCCATCATTTCTGATCACTTCTAAATGGGTTTTGAAATACTGGATACTCAGTACTCCGTATCATTAGAGCATTTTCCTCAATGGAGGTGGACACTGATATTGTCACTGACATGACCTCCTCAAACTGGATAATTAAAATAGTGATGATGATTTGTTGATGTAGCTCTAGTGCTGATATTATTGTTACTGCCATCGTTATTATCATTTGTTCTCGTCGTTATTAGAGTTACTTTGTTGGCGGTACTGCTCTATGTTAAAAATGCTGTCAACAGTATTTTGCATTTGACATAAATGTCTTAGTTCAATCTCTCATATCATTGAGGCCGTGGCATCACATAATCTTTGTGGGTCATTAATATCTTCCTCAGCCTTGATCTTCTCAAAGGGAACATAGTATGCAAGACATCAACCCCAGTACTGCCATAAAAAACTGCGAGACTGCGAGACTGTCAAGATTTTAATTAATTTATTTTTAAACTTTTTTTTTCTGTATTTTTACTATTAATGTTATCTTATTGACATATTGACTATTGCACACAGGTGATTAAAAAAAAAACAAACTATTGCATGTGGTTCGGAAAATTGTAGATTCTCGGCTCCAGAAGGGAGATGTTCCTCACCAGGCCACGTGATTTCAGGAAGATTATTATAAGGGTTAGATTTAGGGTTACGGTTAGCTTTGGGGTTAAGGCTATTGTTAGGGTTATGGATGGGGTAACGACTGGTGAATATAAGGTTTATTCAAGCTCCATGAGCAGAAGTAACAATATTAAGACTCATCTTGCGGCAACAGACCATTGGGAATATTTTGAGCATCTAGTAACAAATTCTTCTTGCCATTATAAAATATTAATGACATTTCTTCATGAAAGAGAAATGGCAGCTTAAATATAATAATGATAGAGGACTAGTGCTCTGTTGTTTCCTTTTAGCACTCGACTTTACATATGGTCATCGGGGCATTTTCTACGTACATAGATACACAGATACACAGATACATACATACATACATACATACATAAATACATACATTCATACATACATACATACATACATACATACATACATATATACATACATACATACATACATACATACA
>JBCAUA010011057.1:0-27473 GCA_038406235.1 Peronia verruculata | reverse complement strand
AAAATCTCATTTGGACACTTACGTATTGTCATATCCATTTGCTGTTGGCATAAGGGACACATAAGCGAGGCACTAGGCTTGGAATGCCCTTTCTGTGATATACAAATTCAGCTTGGTGGATATATGTGTTCAGTGTGAATAAGGAGCATTGAAAAGAAAGGGTGTTTCCGTAGATAGAGAATTTAAGGTTTTTGAATATTTGAGATGTGACACAATGAAATCAGGCTCTTGTCAGATTTTGAGCTTATGGAGTTATTGGTATCACTTTGAAGATTATTCATTTCTCTTTCTGTGTGTGAAAAATTTTTTGTTCTACCTTAAGTAGAAGTTGTGATGTTGACAATTAAAGACCATAGGGGTGACCTGTCGCTGTAGCTGAATTTAGTGAGAAAAAGGCCAATTACTTTCGTTAATCCTTGTTAATCCTTATTAGCCCATGTCACTTAATTACAAATTTTGGGCGTTTACTCAATGTATTTCAGCAAATTCAACTCTGAAATGAATTTTTAGATTGATATGAAAAGGGTCGGTGAAGAACAAAAAAATCTGGTTAAAAATTCATTTACTGTTGAAAAACATGTGATTTCTCCAGTTACCTCAGTTTGATGAGCGCCTGATTTCATCATGTCTCATCTCATCTGCATGAGTCTCATCTGCATGAGTTTAAAATCAACAAAAAACAAAGATAAGGGACTGTTTTGCCTTTCTGTGTTGGAACAGGTGTACTTAATTTTAATCTGTGTGCGAATAGTGAATTGTTGTGACAAAAAAAAATGTGACATTATGTGAACTGTCATCATTTTGATTTCCAAGAAAGATAGTGTTGCTCTAATTCAATAATATTATTAGATACTCAACAATTTAGTTTGTTGTGAAGAGAAGACTCAGAGCAATTTATGCCATCGCTTATTCTTTTTTAATTATTATATTAAATGGTGTTGTGTCTGAACTGATTTGTTTTTCAGTGTCCTTCTTCGCCAGAATCCTCACAATGTTCATGAATGGCACAAGAGAGTTACATTATTTGAAGGGAAACCAAGAGAGGTAATTAACACAGTGTCTAGACTAACCATATTCTGTTTCGTTACGGTGTTCACAATCACTGAAGTCAGATTTTTTTGTTTTTGTTCAGAGTTGTATTGCTAGCTTTAATTACCACTTCACTATTAGCCTAATTACAAAACCAATTTGCCAGAGTGTCTTTACAATCCTTCAGTGTTGTCTGCCACATAAACACGGCACACTTTGTGAGCCTCATTTGCACAAAACAAATCTTTGTCATCTGTTCAAAACAGCATTTGTATGCTTCGTTGGAAGCCAAGAACAAATTTGGCTATGTTTTATGTTCATTGTCTTATATTTTACACACAGATCATCAACACATATACAGAGGCTGTTCAGATTGTGGATCCCAAGATTGCATCAGGAAGACCTCATACCTTATGGGTGGAGTTTGCAAAATTTTATGAGAAGAATGGCCAGACAGAAGATGTAAGAGATATGTTGTTCTACAGTCATAACTCTTTCTTGTGGCGTTGAACTCAAGGTGTTAAAGTTGTTTTTTTTATGTTATCAAGACGACTGTGACTGTCCGTATTGCAAGCTTTATTTTCCCACTGCTCAATAATGGTTCAACAATTGTATTTTTTTTTTTTTTTTTACTATATCCACTATTATAAATAGCTGTATACATATTCTACACTTTGCAATTGTGTCCAAATTCCAATGCTTATGTCTTGAGGGTATCACCTTTTTTTTTTTGTGTGTGTCATTAAATATCTCTAGTGTCATTATTGCAAGTACTCTCATTCGCATGTCAAATGATCACATTGATATTTATATGACCACAAACATTGCAAATTTTAAACGACCACATTAAGCATTCAGTTCTTTTATATAATTTTGACTTTTGTTCTGCAACAGGCCAGAATAGTGTTTGAGAAAGCCACCCAAGTTCCTTACAAACATGTGGATGATTTGGCCTGTGTCTGGTGTGAGTGGGCTGAGATGGAGCTCAGGCATGAGTAAGTGCTGTTTTACAATTTGTTCCTATAGATTTTCATGTTGAGATTTGGGGGGCACCCTAGCTAAAGCAAAAATGAATTTAATGTGGAGAGACCTAAATGTAATTCATTTCGGAGTGTCTATCTGGGCCTAGTATTGCAAAGAGGAAGCATAGGCAAATAAAAAAGTTGCACCACAAAGTAAAGGCGAAACACTTTGTATTGGCTCGCACATGAGAGCGTCTGTTCACAGTTGGGGGGGGTAGCCTCCCTTCCCAACATGTTACATAACTAACAGGATAAAATAACTTTCTTACGTACAGACAGAGAGAAAGAGGGGCATCAATAGGCCCAAGCAGACTCTAGGGTCTAGCTGGGCCAGCTGGCCCAAATAGACGGCGTCTAAACTTTTTGCTCATGATGCATATTCCACAAAGATAACATGTGGTGTTGGTGGCCTAGTGGTTAGGCTGTTGGACTTTCATCAGAAGTTCCTGGCTTTGAATCCCAATAGTCTGATATTTTATCTTTGGAATAGATAATTTACACACACTCACTGACAAGACCTAGATTAGAATAGATACCTGACTGTTGGCAAAGTATGTTGTGTGGCAGTGGAGAGATATAGATTTGATACCTACCGGACAGCAACCTTGTACTTTTCTCAAGAAGCTGAGAACTTACAAGACCGTTTCCGGTGGGTCTATTACGATAGTAATAGATTGTAAAACACTCAAAGCCTACACTGTGCTTGCTGTATCAATACCATTTATGGTTATCTAGTATTACAGTAAGCATTTTGGAATATGTCTTGCGAGCAGGGCAAATGAGTTGGAAATCGATTGGGGGGATTTCAAGTTACGGCCATTTTTAACAATTGTCCGACTGAGGTACCAAAATTGTTTATTTGTATTCTACATAATGAAAATTCAATCTTTTCTGTCCTGAAAAGAAAAATTTTGTATATGCGTTGAAAAGTAGTTAACAATAACTTGCGATCACCCGGTGCCACTTGCGACTCATTTGCTTTGGGCACAAGACTATATCCAGTAGAGCAGACAGTCTGACTTTGTGTTGTGAAATAATTTGGATGCCATTGCAGTAGATTTTTAATCTTGATGTCTTTGCCTTTATGCAGCCTGCAGCTGTCTCATGTATGTATTTTACTAGAAGTATCAGGTGGCAAGTCTGATCAAGAACTCATTCATCATACCATGATCTTATAATTAATAAAGTCTATCGTGAATATTGAAATATAATCTGCCACCCAACAGCTGGTTACTATATCAGTATAAAAAGGACACGTATGCTGAAATATGAAAAATAAAATATCATAGGAGCTAAATTGTTGATCTGACTCGCCCATTGTTATTTCCTCGCTGCAGCAATAGTGAGGAAGCTTTGAAGCTGATGCAAAGAGCAACAACTCCACCGAAACGACAAGTGGCCTACCATGACGAGGTAAGCTCATCTGCTCTAATGTAAGAGATCTTTTGAACATAATTTAGGGTACTTGTCTTTATACAAATACAAAATAAACATATATGAAGCATGTGGGGGGGAGGATGGTGAAACTTTAAGCTGTTGGGGTTTTCTGGTTAGCGGGACCTGGAAACTAAAAAGTCAATGAGAAACAATGCAGATGTTTTTATTTTTAAATTGCATTTTATTTCACTGTAGACTATGTCACTGATAAGGTGATCTCGATGTTCCTTCCAGGAAATTAACTGAACCATCAGAGAGGTTGGTCTTCACTACAGCTTACTTTGTTTTGTTTTTTTTTTTTACCACTATTATCATTCTCTTAACAGACTGAAACTGTCCAAGCTCGAGTCCACAAATCCCTGAAAGTTTGGTCTTTGTATGCAGATTTGGAGGAAAGCTTTGGAACTTTCAAGGTATGAGGAGCATGGTGACAAGCGTGCCAAATGTCTGTACATTTTCATACTGGAGGGAGACTGAAACTAATGACATGGGGATGTGCGTCAAGCTGAGTTCATTTGTCTTTGCACCCAAGGGCAAATGAGTCGGAAGTCAATCTGAGAAGTCGCAAGTTACAGCCGTTTTTAACTATCTTTCTACCTAGATATCGATTTTTTTTTTTTTTTTTTGTCCAGGTTAGAAAAGACTGAACTTTCATTTCGTGGTAAACAAATACAAAATTTTGGTATCTCAGTCAGAAAACAGTAAGAAACGGCCCTAACTTGAAATTTCCAGGTGCTACCTTCGACTCATTTGCCTTGGGTGCAAAGCATTTATTTTTAACAAATAAAGCATTTGAGGAATATTTTCTTGGGGATTGTTTTTTTCCTGTCCCTCACAAAAAAACTGTGAAGGGCTTTGAAAATTTGTATTTGTTTCAATACTTCTGAATCTGATGTAAAAATATCTGGGTGGGCATGCCTGTTGTTCTTGTATTATATGGAAATGTTGGACAAACATGGGAACAGAAATTATCTTTCAGTATAATGTTGTTAGTTATTGAGTTGGGACTGAGGCAAATCAATTCCTGGAGATCATAATTGTGCTCTGCACTGTGATATGAATGTTTTTGAAACAAAGATTATTAGGTTT
This sequence comes from Peronia verruculata, assembly GCA_038406235.1. Lineage (NCBI taxonomy): Eukaryota > Metazoa > Mollusca > Gastropoda > Systellommatophora > Onchidiidae > Peronia > Peronia verruculata. Next base: position 22,896 of record JBCAUA010011057.1, on the reverse strand, counting down.
CCCTAGGCATGTCTTAAAATGCATGAAGTTTTGGTGAGGCTCTCAATAGCCTTGCAATAAGTTCGAAATTTAGTGATGCTGGTAACCTTTATTGTGAACTTTTAATTTACAATAAAAATGTGTGCCATCAAAACTGAAAGTTTGATGATGTTATTAATTGTGACCATTTTAATGCTTTGAAAAACAAAATTAGATAGCAACTGTACATGATCAATATGATGAGATGTTTTTCTGACTTCTGTTGTTTGCTTATTACTTCCATGTAATATATGTTAAAGGGTGCTGCATTTTATTTCTCACTGAAAGTTGGTTATTTTCTATTGTCGTGGTCTAGCCGTTGGGATGTCTGACTCAGGATCTGAAGTTCCGGGTTTGAATCCTGACAGGTCCCAAAATTTTATCCTTGGGAAAGGCACTTTACACATATGTCCTGACTCCACCCAGGTTTGAATAGGTACCCGACTATAGACAGTGATTGATGATGTTAGATTGATAAGGACTTGAGTGCCTAACAGGCAGCTGCCTTGTATGCTTCCCAGGAAGCTGAGCACGTTTATGAATGTCTTCTTTGAGTCTGTTTGGGTAATAAGAGACTTTAAAGCACCTAGAGCCTGTAATTACGGGGATAGGTGCTATATAAATACTCTCTATTAGTATTAGTTTATACATTTATAAATCTTTGTTTTTCCAGTCCTGTAAGGCGGTATATGACAAGATCATTGACTTGCGCATTGCAACGCCACAGATCATCATCAACTATGCCATGTTTCTGGAGGAGAACAACTACTTTGAGGAGGCATTTAAGGTATACACATGCAATATTTCTCATATACAGTTCATGTCCCAGTCCCTGAATGAAGCCATGACATCACCTTTCTTCATAATCCTGGGTAATTGTCATGGGCTTAATTCACAGTATTCTCTTCATCTCATTCTCATCCAAGTACCAGTCAAGTGATGAAAAAGTCACACATGTCCCTTCTCCTGATTATCTTGAACTCCTGTTCTAGGTTAAAGTCGTATTTTTTCCAAAGCTGATTTAGTTTCAAACACCTATCATGCTTAAGGATATAAGATCTCTATATTTTACAGACCGATTGTTTCAAGGACCTTCATATAAGGTTATTACCTTACCTTCTTTTTCTGGTCGTAGCCTTCTTTTTTCGTTTTCTTTCTCTTTGTTTATTGTCAAAGCATCTGCCATGGGGTATAGTTCTAGTCTCTGTTCCTGGTACAGAAATATTGCATGCATAGTGAAAACAAAGTAGGACATTTTGCAAACTGGTTTAAAGTGCTGATATCATAGGGATGATTCTTGGGATGGTAAAATGATGATTTATGTTATGTTGTTTTCTCCCTCAGGCCTATGAGAAAGGTATTGCCTTGTTCAAGTGGCCCAATGTCTATGATCTGTGGAACACTTACCTCACCAAGTTCATAGAAAGATATGTAAGTAATGAGCAGATCTGTGCATCTAAGCCTTCTTTCTAACATAATGTTGACTTATATCTGTCGATGCAAAATATTTTCCTCACAAAATGCAGTGAATTCTAAAATTTGTATATCACTCCATTTCAACCGTTCTGCAGAGTTTGAGCATTCCATGAGAAAGCCTGTCTTTATATGTGTGTCGGCACATCAGTCTGTCTTTTTACACTGTTGCTTTATTTTTAATTATTCCTTTACAACAACAAATGCATGTCAGAGAATCTTTGAAATACAGACAAAACAGACTACTCACACTTTGTGATGGGATAAAGAGAAGCCGGGGTGCAGTCATAATCCATAATCATCTGCAGCCATAATATCTTTTAAAACAAAATATTTTAAAACAAGTTTTCAGATATTTTAAGCAAGTCACTTAATAGATATTTTCTTCCTTACACAGCAATACCCTGTTTATATTTTTATATGTGTATTTTCTTGCCCTAGTAAGAGTCAAGTTGACTTGAAAACTTGGCTTTCACTTTCAATATCAAGAAGAAGTTATTTATATGTGTTATTTTCCTTTATTGAATTGTTTAGTTAGTTGCCAGTTGGACAGTCTTTTTGTACTTTATAAATGATATTTTAAAACAAAATGATATCATATTACTTCAGGTTAATACTGGGTTTCAACAACCAAATATGATAAGGATTTTGTATTGTTTGTGTAACAAAGTATAATTAGTTCTTTATGTAAATTATCCATGATTTCTTTCCTCGCCAGCATTTTGAAGCTGAATAGCTTTGTCTGTGTCATATGTACCAGATTGGACTGTAGGAAGTTGGTATTTCACACTGACAACTGTGACCCAATGTGGTCGAAATAACTCAATGGCCTCTTTGCAACCAGGCTCTCTTTTTCGATGAAACAGATTGTCTTGGGTTTTATCAGTGGCATTGAGGTTCTTAATCTGAGTTCTGGACTCCAGATAGAAAGAAGTTCCACACAAGGCCAAGTATCTTCAGCAGAGTTATGATTAGGGTTAGATTTCGAGTTAAGCTTAGAGATAGGACTTTTTCAAGTACCCTGTTACGTTGAGTTACATTATAAAAACCACCTTGTTGAAATAGCCTGGTCTTCGGTATTGTTTGTAAAATGTGTTAGATTGTTTTGACATGATTAAAATACTCATGTGTGCAATGTGACATCTTCATTGTTGTATTTTTTTTTTTTTTTTTCCTTACGCTTTTTCAGGAAGGAACAAAACTTGAGAGAGCCAGAGATTTATTTGAACAGTGTCTAGAAAATTGCCCAGAAAAATTTGCCAAAGGTAAGAGACTAGTATAAAGGACAAGTATGCTTTATTATAACCATTTCTGAACTGTGGAATTTTTACACCCTGGTGTGCTTATGGATCAGTTTGAGGTCCTGTTTCTTATTTCAGGCCTGTGCAACATAAAATGATTTACTATCTTGTCAGTAACAGTGGGCTTATTAGTTTCATTAATTTATATTTGAACAAGAATGCTAAATATCTGGTTTAAGTAGGAAAAATGAAAGGTTTGCAGTTACATAAGTTTTCATCAGCTTTTCTGTTTGGGGGGGATATTCCAGTTATGAAAGACTGGTCAGATTCTCTGTATTCGATACACAATGTTCTAGTTTATTTTTGTTGTTGTTGAAATCTAGCAATAAATGCATTACAAATACATGTATATTCCTCAGCTATTTATTTGCTGTATGCCAAATTGGAGATGGAGCATGGGATGGCCCGACATGCGATGGCTGTGTACGACAGAGCAACACGAGCAGTATTACCAGAGGAGCAATATGAAGTGAGCCTACTGTCCAGTATTGGTCTGTCATAAAGTAATGAACACGTGACACTACGTCGCCCGAGAATAAAATTGTCCTATCTACAACATAAAGGTGTTGTAGTTAGGACGACTACTCAACATATTGCAGAAATATCATGCACACTAAAGGATTCTCACAAAAACAAAAGCAATGATACTGACGTTGAGAAAATCTCAGTCAGTTTGTTACCCTGTATTAAGTAGTCTTAGAGCGATGAAGATTTGGACACTTATATTCTAGGTGCTGTGAATTAATTTGCTGACAGTAATTTTTAGAAAAGGGCTATCAGGTGGTGTAAATAGCCTCAATGATCTGTTGCTTCCAAGTGGTCTTAATATTGTAACTAAATGTTCCTATATCTCACCCTAACTCTTACCCTAATTCTTAATCAATCTCTGATTATAACTCTCCTGAGGCCACTTAACCTGGTGTGGAATTTCTTCCTTTTGGGGTCTAGAATGTCGATCTAGAATAAAGTCTTATCCAGTGTCCCAAATCAAATTACATGATGCAATTTGATAGTTGAAAAGGGAAATCTGGTCGCAGTAGACCACTGAATCTGTTTTGACCATCCTGTTGCAATGGACTTGAAAAGATGCCACAATAGTAGGGTAGACAGATATCAATTCAGACATGAAGCTTTCCATAGTTAATTATAGTGGTACCCGGTCTTTGTTCGGCATTGGTAGTTTATAGTAATGATAAACATAGTTTTTCAAATTTGGTTTTGCTGAAGAAATGTTCAGATATAATATTAGATCGGTTTGTCTTTTCAGATGTTCAACATATACATCAAAAAAGCTGCTGAGGTGTATGGTGTCACTCATACCCGTACAATTTATGAAAAGGCTATTGAAGTCTTGCCCAATGATCAGGCAAGGTGAGAGACAGTAGCATCAGCTGCAATGGTTATCTACGTTTTTATGCATTGATTTTTTTTTTTTTTTTTTTTTTTTTAGCAGAATCATCTCATAAATGAAGGACCAAAAAAATTTCAGTAGTAATGCCAATAGTATTTACATACTGTGCAGTATTAATAGCAAGGTTTACATAAGATAACATCGAGCAGTGCTTTAGCTTGTAGGATTATATCATAAATAAACCACATTATATACATTTTTGGACATGTTAAACATCAGTTCTGGTGTATTTTGGGCAGCAGCCAAGTTCTCAGTTAAGTGAATTGAATCTTTTTATAGTAATTATAAACCCATTTATATCTACAGTACTGTTCTTAGAACAAGTCGATTGGGCCCAAAGCTTGTTTGTAAAATGATTATGAAATTTATTCATTTTCACCACAGGGAGATGTGTCTTCGATTTGCTGATCTGGAGAAGAAACTGGGAGAGATTGATCGGGCTCGGGCAATCTTTGCTCATGGCTCGCAGATCAGCGATCCAAGGGTTGGTTTTCTACTTTCAAATTTCATGTTAGGCATGATAATTTGCCCTCAAATGCTTATATGAAATGCACAATTTTACATTGTAAAAAAAAATAAAACTTACATGCTAAATTAGTTCTAAAAGGATTCAGATTCAGTATGGTATAAATGTAATGACAGCAGGTGTTACAGGTTATTTGGTTGTATTTTGTTACTCATTTAGTTTAGAGCTGTTATTTCAAAATAATTTTTGGGAGGCCACTGTTGTTGGTTTTTTTTTTTTTTTTGGTCGGTGTCCATGTAGAAAAATTTGTTGGTCTGTATCTATGTAGAAAACTTTTGAGCTGATGTCTGTCTTGAAATTTCAGGTAGCACCACAGTTTTGGGAAGCCTGGAAAGAGTTTGAGATCAACCACGGCAATGAAGACACTGTGCGTGAAATGTTGAGGATCAAGAGAAGGGTCCAGGTCACATACAAGACCCAGGTGTGGAAAAAACATTCATCTCTGTCCAGTATGGCCCCATTCCCCCCCCCCCCCCCCTTTAATTATTATTATTATTTTTTAGGCTTTTTTTTTATTATTATTATATTAAGTGAACAGAATTTATTTAGATCTTTACAACAGTAGTTTGAAACACTCCCTAGTGAATATAGGACACAATGTTGAATGTAATTTTTATTTTGTTACATCATCATACATAAAACAAGCTCAGTTTGTCACAGAATTGATATGCATTTGTCCATCCTTTAGGGTGGCTGTCCACAGCCTCCTCTCCGCCCTGCTCTGTTCATCATAAAAATGATGATGAAAACGTCAAACACTAAAAGCTAGTACTTACATTGTCCACTGCCTCCGCTCCTCACCATTCCCCACCGCTCCTCACTTTTGTGCGTCAGACATGTTGAACGCTTTATGGGTTGTGAGGAGACACGGATATATTACCCGATGGTGCTGGTGTGTTGTGTGTCTGTTCGTGCACTAGATTCAGTTGTCGTTGATACGGTGACTGGAGAAGTATTAGTATTGAACTAAGAGTTGAAACTCCATCCACATCTATTGTTAGCCCTCAACATGGCTGAAGATAAGTTAATTGAAGCGGCCAGACTGAGGCCAACACTATACAACAAAAATGACAAGAGATACAGCCATTGTGATGCTGTTCAAATACTTTGGGAACAAGTGGCTTCTGAAATGGAATGAAAGTGATAAGTATACAATTATATGTCAAAATAAAAGCGGAGAGAAGTAGAGCGGATGCTGTGGATAGAGACAACCTGTACATTTCTGTCCAGATATTTCATGATGAGAAGCGGAGCAGAAGCTATGGACAAGTACTCTTACATGGGCACTTAGTTTTATGGGGACATAATACAACATGCACAGGTTAATTAACAAATAGTTTAAAATTGAGCAGCCAGTGTTTCATCCTCCAAAACTCGGGATTGTCACATGATATTTTGAGTATAAAGATCCACCGGCAAATAATCATTTTATTCTTTTTGTTTCCGTCCCACAGGTGAACTTTATGTCAGCGCAAATGTTGGCAGCCCAGAATAAGAAACAGGATATAGCTACATTAGGTGAGTTGGTGTGGAGGAGAGAATACCTGCAATGATAAATATTTGAGACCTGTTGGCATAAACTGCAGATTGGGATAGCTCAAGAGTTTATCAAAATGACCATGCAGCAATGGAGAGTGACAACAATGTTCTCAAGATTGAAGAGTTTGTTTTCAGTCTGACATTCTCTCCAATTTCATCTGTTTTTTCAAATTTTTTTTTTTTTTTTTAATCTTTCATATGAAGATCTGAGGCGAATATAGTTTTCTGTAGAATATGAAATACAATTTTCTTGCAATCGTAAACAATTTCTTTTATATATTATAAATTTAATCTTTTGTTCTTTTTTCCCCCGACTATCAAAGCAGGAAACAGCTTATATTTGTGGGGAAAATGATGACTAGTGGCAGGTTTTTGTTTTGTTTTTTTTTCTTTTCTTTTCTTTTTCCTTTCCTGCTGTGTGTTTTTTTTTTTTTTTTTCCTCAATTTATAATTTGTGACATCTTGTTTCTTGTCAACAGAGGAAGGTGATGAAATGCAACAACTAGAAGCAAGAGCTCGCCAACTGGCTCAAGAATCTCTGCAGGAGAAAGCTCAGGCTGAGAAGAAATTACTCTTTGTCAGGTGGGTGATGAGAGTTACTTCATATATAGTCTTCATTTTCTCATGTAAACTGTGGCTCCAGCAGGTTCAATACTGCAACATCTCATGTTTTGAAATCATGCTTCTGTATTTTGGAAAACAAAATAACAACTTTTGGTGAAGGCCAGTTAGAACCAACTTAAACATTTTGATGTGTTTGCATATATACAAGGTGGGACATGAGTAGGCTAACAGTTGTTTAACTATTTGTACGGTAGGTCAAAATTATCCAAGCCATTTAAGCCAATTCAAAACCATTTTGAACATTTGGAAAATTAAACTTTACTATACATAGAATTAAAGTGTTACACTAATTTGGCTGTAATTAAGAATTTGAAATTGTAATAAAATGTTTTAAGACATGTAAGTGCCTACCTACAGAGTGTTAGCCTACTTTTGGCCCACCTTGTTTTCAGGAAGAAAAAGATGAATACATGTGCAAAGCAATATTCATTCACATTTCCACAATGTGAAAACATTGTGCAGGGCATACAGAATAAATGATTTATGATTCATATTATAGCACTTAAGAGGGTGAGAAAGAAATTTAATTTGTTACATTGAATCAGTCCCAAAGAATGTGGATAAAATAAAGACAATATTGGAACCAAAAGAACTAAAAAAAAAACACACAAATTTAACTGAAATTTAGTTATTAGCATTAACAGCCATTGCATGCTAGGTTTAATGTAAAAGATTATCATGCCAGTCACTTTAGTTATACACACCAAATCTTATGCTAATCAAAGGCCATGAATTTGAATGAAGCGATTAGCACACTTTGGAAGTAGTAAAGAGCAAGATAAGAAACTGATCTCTAAGGGAGGCGAAGACATTAAGAAATTAGAAATATATTAATCACCAGCATATACAGCACGACAGATACCATTATTTTACCTTGACATAGGTCAGTGAAGAATTTAAGAACTGCTTGAGAGCAGGTGTGATATAGAAGGATCTTGTAGAACCAAGGCATTGTCAATCGGTTACTGACATCCTTGTCTCAGTAATTATATGACATCCTGTGTTTTGCTCTCTGTTTGTTGCATCGTTACATCTGGTTTTGTGTATTTCTCTTTCCGGCCACCAGGAGCAGTAACACACAGGAGGAGTTGGGAGAACTCACTAAGACCAACAACCCTGATGCCATTGACATTGGAGATGAAGAAGATGAGACAGATGAAGATGAGGAGGTGGAAGGTAAGCACATGCTTTATTTCTCTTGGCTAGTCAAAATTATGTAACAATGATAATAGGAGATAACGCGAATCAATAAAGCACCTATTTATGTACAGGACAAGCTCTTAACACGTTACAGTCTGTCATTGCGGCTAATTTGAAAATGGTCAGAAATCAAAGTTACATTTCAAATGGCAGCTCTTGAACAGAGTCCACAGCTGCAGGTCCTGGGGTCTGTCAACTGTCAGTAGAATCTTCATCCCTTTTCTCATTTGTGCAGAGCTGCAATCTGCTAAAGCTATCAAATTTTGATGTGGAGATAGATACAACCTTTTTTTTTTTTTTTTTATTACTTGGCCCTTCCTGGGTTTAAGTTTGTAGCCACAGAACTGAAACAGTTCAAAATCCTTGCTCTAAAAAAATTGTTCATATAGGCCTGTGAGGCTAGGGTGGCTTTTAAAACATGTTTGATAATAAGATTCTGCAGTGAATGTTAAACATCATGTTAAATATCAGCCACCATTCAGAGAGGCTGTTAGATCCTGTTACATATAGTTTTTCGGTTAAAATCTCCACAATGTATCTACAATAATTTCTTTGTATTGACTAATCTAAGTTCCATTTATCGTAGACTTATGGAATCTTGTATTTTATTTGTAACATGATGTTGATTGATTGTGACTTAATTGCTTTTCTTCCCTCTGTGTTCTGCAGAAATGGAGGTCCAGCAACAGTCAGTTCCATCCGAGGTCTTTGGAGGTTTGGCAGCGCAAAATGATGAGGATGAGGACGACTGAGGGCAATTTTCCACGCTGCATTTTAACTGTTTGATGAAGCGATAACATTTGTGTGGATGACAAAATGTTTGTACGAGTGTGTGTATGAGAGATGAAAGAATTTGTTAGGTGAACATACATTTTTATGTATTATGAATTTGAATTGCCTGATGTTGAAATATTTCATGCAGTAGGTGAAAACTTTTTCCTCATTCAATTTTATTTCATATCTTACATTATGTTATCACCATGTTTCATTATGAATGAATCTTAAAGATGACAGGCAATCGTAGTTATGACAGGGTTGATGTAGAAGTCTGCAAAAAGTACAAAATTTGACTGAACTTTTTGAGGCATTGGCAAAAATAGAAAGTATCAAGGAAAAGTGAAGAGAGGACAGAAAAGCTTGTTCAGTGCCAAACAATCTGTATTTTATTAATCACTGTAAAGCTTCACTATTTCATTGCATCAGTTAATGCATCAGTGGTTCCATTATGTTTTACTATACCGGGGCTTTTTGTTTAAATAGAGGCTCTAAATGGGCGTCAGTTATTGATCTGGAAAATTTATAGAAAATGTCAGGAGAAGTATTTAAAAATATATGAAATACAACTCTTGAAAGTGTGTGCAAACTTTGTTATCGGTATAATCTTTGTCTGAGGAAGATGTTACTTGTGTTTGCCATGATGTAGAACATCACCCTTGTCAATGTCAGACAGATTTTGTCAATAAACATGCCTGTTGAAACTCATATATTACAGGTTTTTTCGTTATTCTATATGGAAATGATGTTTGAAAGAACACTATGCAAAATAGTGCTCTCCACTGTCTTATAAAAAGCAGCACAATATATATATATATAACAGTACTGTCTCAGGCATGTGGATAAAGTGCTGTTTTACTGACCAAACAAAACAAAAAATCATTAAGGCCAATTTCCAAGAAGACATTTAATAACAGACTTCTGATTTTTTTTTTTTTTTTCAGACACGCCCTAGATCACATTAGTGTCTTTGGCAAATGAGATTTTAATCGTCTCAAACAGCCGAAAAGTAAGTGTATCGATACCTATGTTAAGTTCATGATAGTCAGAGGAATTTCCTTTTTTAATAAATACATTGTACAAATTTAGCTGACTTCCTCCTCCACTCAAGTAAATTAAAATAGACATAAATTACCACAAATACATGTATCTTAAAATTAAGATGATTGTCCACCGGCAACTTATCAAATACTAAATACCTCAAAAAAGTGGAAAAATAAAACGAAGAGTTTTGAATGAATCAATAAAAGAAACGAATATATATTATACATGTAATAACATTGACTCATAACACTAGTGGTGGTGGTGGTTTTTATAAGCTTTTCAACCTCCTATAGTGGTGGTTATCTCAGCTGTCCACAACCGTGGTAAAAAAATAACATAACACTATTGTGTTATGTGTTTCAATATAGTGCTCACATTATATTACAAACTAGTGCTCACATTATATGTATTCAAGTATAGACACTGTACATGAATATTGTCACATACCTATGGAACAGACAAAATGTAACGCATGTAGACTTGCTGAAGTCAGCTGTGAGTGTAACTGAATTGTGGCAAATCAGATCTGACTGAATCGTATTTTGAGTCAACACTGATAATTACATGTACGGTAATTGTACTATAACTAGTATTAGTCATACATAATAGCTAAGAAACATGGGACAGAAGTTTCTTGCCCTGAGATCAGCCACAAGATTAAATCACAAACAAACAAACAAACAATGAGATAAAAATTGCTGTTATTGTTGTCATTCTCGTTGCACAAAGAATGTTAACACCATTGCTAACGTACCAGCATGCTCATGTAGCGTATTTGAAGTCGTGAGAGTATGGAGACATTTAAATAATCTATAGTCAAGAGTTCATGTAAATACACAGCCAATAGACCCTAATGACACTTAAAGTAATATTAACAAAGTTAATGCTGAAATCTCGAGAGCCGCAAAGGGACATGCTTCTGGTAGGTCTATCAAATTACATGTAACACTTTGAAGACTAAATTTAAATTTAAGAGTGTGTTACTTACACCAGTCAAACTTCTCATTGTTTAAGAGAAGAGATAATTTGATACATGTATACCATCCATTAAATCCACTAAATCCACAATATTCACCAACATAAGCGAGTATAATACGTGGGATCAATTCAAAGATCAAAGCGGGTGTCTCCGTTGATGGGGTACTAAATCAAAAAGACGTAGGCGTACCTACACGTACAAATAAACAAAAATAATAATAAAATAAATAAATAAAGGGAGATGGCTTTGTGTAAGGTACACTGAAAGCCCTTCACTGTCTTCATTAACTCTATAAGTGCCAAGCTTATGTTTTCTTCTTGTCTAAACCAGTGACCGACTATGTAGGTTAGGTCAAATCATTGCAGGTTGGACTATTATACTGAATCATTATACATGCATGTAATATATCATGTCTTACCATTGAGTCAAGTTTGTAATATAATGTATTTTGACACCAAAGATTTTTTTTTTTTTAATATTTAAATTTAAAAAACAAAATAGAGTTCTAAGTCCCATTTGCCAGAAGCTCAGAAGGCCTACTTGCGTGATTCATGGGACAAATGATTTGCTCATTTTAGACACTCCGTTTGAAACACGACCTTAAAATTATAATAATACAGCTGTAAAAGTTAAATTTCAAAGCCTCGCTAATAAATAATATTGGAAACAACATAAAATCAGTGGTAGATTATTCACGTGTTCGTAAATCTCATCAGTGCCGGTTTCATAAGATTTCATAAACCGGAGAGCATGTATATGTAGAGACATAGAGCTAGACGTCTAGAAAACAAATTATAGGTCTTGTGACATTCATTGATTCACGCACTTAAATTCAATATGAATGTTACCTTCTCTTTCTCCCCCAAATCTTGTGTGTTCTTTTTGGCTAGTCATTCCACAATCAAAAAGATTTTTGAACAATAATGATCGTTTTGTTTCTCGAGCAAGGTGATCAGCATGTATTATCCAATGACTTGCGAGTTTTTCTTGTAAAATATTCTTCATTAACTTTTGTTCTCCTTCGGAGAGCCACGGTTTAATCCCTTTGCGGCACAAACGGGATTTATTGTTCAACTTGCCCTTTCACGTAAACTTGGTGTACATGACAATGGTTTACAAATGTATTTTGAGATTTGTTTAAGGAACTTTTCGTCTTCTGAACACCTGAGTATTACGCCCAAATGCCTCACTTCTCTAACGAAAATGCTTGTCATTAAACTAAATTTGACTTGTAAAATGTAGGCTAATCATTGATTTGATCACTATAATGACCAACCCTCTTCTGACCCAGTTAATTCGCCGACGGCGACTGTGGACATATTTTTATTTTGACGATTGAACTCCCCCCCCCCACCAATATATATATATATATATATATTTGTAAAAAATGAATACATTAAAGATCAAACCACAGAGAAAGTGAAGGCCGAAAAAGAAAGTGATGCCACATTGACGGGACATCCAGATCTAAAATCGTTGTCGCAGGCTATCTTCTTCGATAGTATCCATTTGTTCATATTTTGGAGGTAAGTGCATTATGTAATTTTTTGTAAAACTAGGTCTAGATTTATTTGATTGAAATAATTCGTTATAGTATATTGAACTGGTAGCCTTCTTAAACACTAGTTGGTTATGTTGGGACAACTGTAATGAAGTTATCGAGGTGCAACCACGACCTATGATGTTACATTGTTATTCCCGTAGATCTAGAGAAGATATTAGGCCTATAGCAGTATAGCACAGGCTTGACGAGGGGGAAAAAAGCGCGCGCGATTGCCGGGGGTTGGTGTCAAAGGTAAAATTCAGGCTCTCCGTTTCCTTAACACCCAGCCGAAATATAGGTCTCTGATGTTTGACAAGAATTTCAAGCAATTTTATTCAATATTCATAGTAGAATGCAGATTTTATATTGCAACTGACATTTTTTCAGTTACTGGGAAGCAGTTTGTTAATTTAACTGCATCGCAGATATGCGCTCGAATTTTGAAACAAGTGGTTGAAATTCGTACGCCTAACCCGTAAAACATGGCGGGAGTTTGAGCTGGATTTGAGGATCAGTAAACGCAATTGACTATTCCTCGGAGAATCCAATATTTACACAGTAAGTAACCTGATGAAAAATACAGAATATAGCTTTGTGATGTGCAGGCACTCAGGGAACTGTGGCCGATGGACCAAACAGTTGGGCTAGCACCTTGGTACCAGGAAGATATACTAACGTGGTCAGCCCTGCTCCTCTCCCGCCCCTCCTGATCGAGGAAGTCACGCACCATTGAACAGCATATAACCATGTTCGCGAAGAATGTTTTTGCGAGATCCACCTGGGTCAGACCTGAGGCCATGAGTGTACCAAAAGTAAATGGCAACGTTCATATTACATGAAAGCATTCACAACATGTAACTGCATAGGTTAATATGTTAGCAATGGTGGTCTAGATCTAGAGCTATCCTTAGATCTAGAATCTAGATCTAGACTAGATCTAGATCTATGGGAGATAGGCATTTAGTTTCAGAGATCCAGAGTTCAAAGCCATCATGTGTGTGAGGACTCTGCAAGTTCTTGTTGTAGATTCTAGATCTAGACTAGATCTAGAATTCTTTGATTTAGATGCATAGATTACATTAGATCTATTTAGAGGAGATTTAGAATCTAGATCTAGGTCTAGAATGTCTGACTGAAGGAAAGTGGTGGATAGTTGTAACTGTAAGGATCCTAAAATAGATTTTGAGATTGATACCACTGATGGCTGGTCAAGCAGAAAAAGATCTTCACCAGATTGAGAGTGCTTGAAGCCATTCCTTACAAAAAAAAAACTTTCTCAGGCATATGAGACAAGCATATATCACATCAAAGTCTCGAGATCTAAGGCCTGTTATCATTTTGCTTAAAAAAAAAAGTTTGACAAGAGGAACACTAGGCCAGTCTCTAGTCTAAGTTCATAATTTTGTGAGGAATGAATATTAAAGGTAACTGAATGTAAACTGGGTTAGTCTAAATGTTAAATATTTTTGTAATGTGGAATGGAAAAGCAGTCACCAGTTACAACTGGATTTGTGTCTTAACAGTAGGCCTATAAAGATCAAATTTCCATCATGTCAGTGATAATAAACAAATTTTTGTTTCCATTGAGCACATGAAAAAAAAAAATGTAGTGTCATTACTCTTCATTGTAAGAAATCATTACAATTGCTGCATTATACAATGGAGCTCGCAACCAAAATTTGAATGACCAGACAACCTTATTTTGGTTATCCAAAGTGATATGGTGGAAGTTGTCAGAAGAAGAGAGGAACAAACTCAGTGTAACTAGCTACATGAGTCATCTGAAACTACACCCCTGCATAGCATCACGCAGCATCAGACATTGCGCATCACCATGCTTCTATGATGTCCACCTTATCTCGTCAGCATACCGCATAATTTAAATTCCACAGACAATGCTTACTTATTTCAATGACACAATCCCCCCTTACCCTATCCCCCTCCCCCTCTTTGACACATGCTGATGGTGCCAGGCCTGGTGATGAGAGAATGGCGTGTCGGCACTAAGCATGTTTGATTTAAGAATAGGTTGCTGGCTTTCATCAAAATCAAGATTGTTGTTTTTGGTCCAGCCGTATTCCCACAATTTATGTCAACTTTGGTTTATCGCTAATCGTTTAACAAAGAGTGAAAGGAAAAAAAAAAAAAAAAAGATTAATTTTTCTTTCAGTTCAGCTGTATTTTCAGTTTAGCTGTTTTTGGTTTAAGTTTGTTCCACTGTATCAGATTTCAGTGTTATTAATACTGTTTGTTGAATTTTGAAATCAATGTTCATCATCGCAATTTTTGAAATTTTCACTCATTTTTAGATTAAAGACGTTACATTGCAATGACCTTTTTTTTTTTTTTTCTTTTTTGTTTTCTCAACGTATAATTGGTTGTAAATATATTTATAGTATGCCTTTCGTGTTCTTCACTTCACAGATTTTAGATCGGCATGTGCTTACTGTATGGCCCTGAGGAACAAGTGATTTTTAGCTGAAAAAATAAGATGAAGCCAAGAAAAAGTGACAAGTACAAAGCAAAAATTTCTCCACTTCGTTTGAAAGGAAAGAAAGAGAAACTCCTCGCCCGCTGGACAGATGGCCTGTTTTATTTTGTTCGAGTCACCAAGGTACATCATAGTTGTACATTTTCACTTTAGGTATGGATTAAATGTTCTAGGCAGCTTCTGAGGTAGTTTTATGATGATATATATATATACAGTTTGTGAGAAAGGTCTGTATACGTTTCAGTCAAAATAAAATGTGTTGAAGTATCTTAATGATTAATCCTAGAGCTGTGGCTGAGCCGGAAGGCACAAGGCACCACCATGACAAGGTGTCAGCTTGTCAATCTGGATACCCGGTGCTAGGATGTAGCCTCAGGGTATTATTTTTTTTTTACTAATTTGACTCACTCACAGTCATGAGAACAAATGTTAATCTATATTTCGTAACTGTGATTATGTGCTTTCTTGAATTATTCCTCCCCAAATCTTACACCTTCAGATAAAATATGTGAAACAGTCATTGATAAGGAGCGTCGAACTCGCACAAAAGTCACAGTCAGTTACATAGGGATGTGAAGTTTGTCACCTCCAAATGCAAGGCCATTCCTACGTAGCTCCTTAGACCATACCGTTTTATAAAAAGGGTGTCTGTATGTTCATGTTATGGTATCTTAGTGCAAACTATAAGATGTCACTCCCCCTGGACATGGAGTTAAACCCTTCTTCTTGGTTCAGATGGGCCAGCATCTGACTCACAGACTAGAGACATACATGTGGTCTAATGCAGATATGCCATGAGAGCACAAAAGAGCTATCTAATATATAAACTGACATACATAAACTGTTTCAGCTTTCACTTATATATATAATTAAAGATTATTTCTGCTCTCAATAACTTGATCGTTGGTCATTATGAAATGTGTTGAGTGTGCCAAGTGGTTGGAATATGTCTGGTTATGGTTCAGTAAGGAATAGCAGAACAGAGAGACTGATAGTCCCCTCCAGCTTCATCGTTTGCATCCTTCAGATTACTTGAGCAGATATGAATGGGCCATGTGGCTTTTGATTCGTCAGTTGTGTTTTGCCAGGATTTGGCCCTAACTGGGGGGATTCTCACACCCTTATTCTAAGAAATAAAAAATGGTTGAGATTATGTTCTGAGATGGAGCTATACCTATCATGTGATGTTTTGACAAAACCCTAATTTTTGTCAATAAGGTGAGAAATATCACACAGTGGTGCGACAGGCACAATACGGAAAGACCAGGTTGTATAAATATTGTGGCACATACGAGCAAGAGGGTTTCAGCTGTATATATACATGATGTGCAGGGTTGGATTAAGTAATCTCATGTTAAGAGTCAATACAAGTTATATATGGGATCTACAATTACAAGATGCATCAGAGGGGTGGCCACTAACTCGCAGACATTTGTGCATATGCGGGATTACTGCTTAGCAAGTTTTTGTCTTCCTAAAGTGTATACATTTTTTTTGGCTGTCATTTTCTTGCAACAAACTCGTCAGAAAGTGAATTTATGGTCAGTGCTTTGTTTTTGGTTGTGCTGTAATGGTGGTCATCTGTGAAGCAAATTAGAAAAAACATCTTTTGAGTAGATTTTGTGACATCATTGCATTGTAATTAAGTTTTACTCCTGTCCTGAGTTTCCTGTCACTAATGAGATGTTTATGATGATGAAAGATGCCTTAATTTATGTTTTTATTGCAGTTATTTGAGTTTATAATACTGAACTTAATAATATCTTAATTTTTTCTGTCATCACCTATTTCTATTCATATATATTATATATATATCTGCATGTTAGTTTGTGACCATATGCATTTCATTTAAGCCTTTAAGCCATAGTTGAAAGACACCAGAACTAAGAATATGAAGGTGTAGAATTCTTACTTTGTGTTTTCATGAAAATCATTGTCAGGAATTTTAGAACAATGACGTATTAAGTAAGATTTTTCTTTTTCTCCAGATTTCTGAATCCAATAAGACTTGCACAGTTGAGTTTGAAGACAAATCGCAGACCACTGTCCATTTTAAAGACTTACTAGAAGGTGTGTGCCTCATAAGAATGAATGTGACATCATACATTCAATTGATTTTGCATAGTAGAATTTTCACTTGACCCAAATTGTCTGATTCCCAAGCAGGACTTTGCGTTGAAGAATTTTGTTTATACCAAGCAATGACTGATATAGCATAACTGTGTTTCAGTTTTGTAATTGTAGTAGCTTTAGTTATGATTTTCCTATTAAGGACAGTCAGTATTTGTATTTGGAAAAAATTCAAAATCTGGAAGCCTCGACTGCTTATGTTGGCATTGTGTACAGTACGTCACATTGCTTTGGAGGAATACAGAATCACAGGAGTTCTCCGGGGACTTAAATTCCAGGATGGTTTTTGTTAGTTGTTTTTCAGACATTTTGCATCAAACAAGACACACTGAAAAAGAGCTTCATCTGATAAACATTTTTGTTTCTTTTTATTTTTCATTTTTCAGAAAAGGAAGAAGGACTGGTAGAATGTCATTGCTGTGGAAAAAGTGATTCTACAACAACCAATACATTGGTTGAGTGCAGTAACTGTGAAAGAGGTGATGCAATAACTGGTTCAATAATAATAGATATCAGCGATGTTAAACTTCCAATTTCAGGGAGAATTCCAGAAAAAAATTGACTTTATTGTATTGTTTTTTTTCCTCTGTTTTCTTTTCTCACTTTCTTTTTTCATCTGTATGTCAAAAATAACTTTTATGTCACAGAACATGCTGACTTGATGTTCATATTACATGTAATATGTAGAATCACAATAGTGGAGATTAAATTCTCCGATGAGGTGCATACTTTTGGTTCATCATTTTTATACAAGATGAAGTTCATGTTTTTGTTTGTGCATATTGTAAAGCTTGTATAGTTCGATAAGGAGAAATAGATCAGGAACATGTAGAAATATATAGATCATTTGCTCCAGCAGCTCTGGGCTACACATGATTCGGAAGTATAGTACAAAATTGAACCATACATCATTTTGAGTGTAGATGGATCAAAATTCTGACATAACGGTAATTAATATGTTTTTTTTTTTTTCACCTGCTAAATCCTTTCCTTTGCCAGACTTTAACATACTTGAAGAGACTTGGTAAAGGCAGAAATGAATACCATGTGAAAATCTGAAAAATTCATGTTTTTTACTTATTTTAAAAATTGTACAAAATGTTAATATTTCAAAGGAAACCGGAAAAGTCTCGTCCTGTTTTAGATACTTAGTCAACAGCTTTAATGTCTGTTGGAATTAAGTGGACTTTTTAAAACTGCTTCTGTACACTTTTGTAGCATATATTTTTATTGTTGAAATCACAGCATAATATTTTGTTGTTTGATGTACTTTGAGGGCAGTTTGTTAAGATATGCTGTTTTACTGACTATGATGTTTACTCCAATTTTGATTTTGTTTTGGTCCTCAGATTACCATCAGCATTGTCATGTACCCCCTCTCACGGCAGAGCAGTGTGCAGATGACAAGTTCACTTGCAGAATATGTGTGTTTGCTTCTTGTGCACAGGTAAATGACAACTAATTTTTCATTGGTATTGGTGCTATTCTTCATGAATGTAAGTAAATATAGCATATTTTTAAGTATTGATTTATTATTGGTAATGCGTGGGCTCCATGTTATGTTCAGTTTCACATACAGAGAATTCCGTGTGATGTTCATTTCGCAGAAACAGACTTAAGACATTCTTGGCCTCACGCGTGTGTTGTGCACAGATTGGCACCTTCCTGTACTTGTATTTGTAATTGTGATATATAAACAATGTACAAATTATGTTAACTGTTCTGTGAATTCATTTTGTATGTTGCAAAGGTAGTTTTTTGCTAGAAAATCTTTCATACATCATTTGTCAAGAGAAACTGGTAAGTGAGTAGAATACTTTTTAGAGCACAGTTTTTTTGCATATCTGGTGGTGGTGACAGCATGCAGGTAGTCTTGGAAAACTGCTGCTTAGTATGGCCTGATATGTCAAACTCTTCTGTTCTGGAATGGTGGGCATCATCACAATTCCGAATTCTGGGGATTGCTGAATTGCTATGCTCTTTTAAATTGATCATCAGCATGCAACATGGTGAAATCAATTAGATATCAAAAGAGGCTTTGTTGAGAAAATTGGATTTTGCTGACTTTGGGGTCTGTCACAAAAGTATGTGTACATGAATATCTTGACAGAGAGGCAGATAGCTTGTTCACTAAGTGGAAGAACATTGATTTCCTGTTCCATTGACATTAAAAACATTAACTTGAAAATGTGACGTCAAGATTTGTTAGCTAGTCATGTGGCATTTTTTTCATCACTACAGAATGTTATTGTGTAATGTGAAATATTCATTTCACTAGCTACATCATCATCACTTACAATTTTTTTCTTTTTTTTTCAGCCTGGGGGTGCAAAGAAATCAGGTCCTCTAGGTATGAAAATTTATTTCAGTAAAATTATCAAGCAAATTTATACTTTATTTATAAGGGAACAAAGAGTGATCATTGTAATTAACTGAACAAGGAATAGTCACTTTTATATCAGATGGATAACAAACAATAATTGTACTATAAGTTTGTTTTATTCAGTAAAATTAGCAATGCACAAATCAGCTTCAGTTCCTGGTGATAGTGCAAGCATGCTCCATTTAAGAAGTAATTTTCAGTTTGGTATGTGGTTTTGTATTTTGTTCTATTTACTTTTTTTTTTTTTGCAGCTGAAAAGTATGCTGTGATGAAACGTCAGTTTCCCTATGATGTGAGTAAAAATTATTCTTACCTACTGCATGCAGTGATTTTCCCATAAGTATAGAGGTAGTCAAAAGAGGTTATGGTCACCTGAAAGAAAATCACTTACTTGCTGAAGATTTGCCTGTTATAATCATTTTATTTAAAATTAAGTTATTATAATGTTTCATAATATTGGAGTGGAAAGTTTTCTTTGATTGTGTTTTATTTTGAATGAATTTATTGATGCTGTGTTACATTTTTTTTGTTCCAACTTGTGTAAATCAATAAACTCTGAACTTACAAACAATAATTATTCTTTAAATGTCACCATGATGGTAGCTTTGATAATTAAAATAGTTCTTGTCAAGAAAATTTCTGCTTGTTTATTTTAGTGGTTATTGAACCATATTTCATTTGTGATGACAGTTTGCCACTAAGAAATTCTTTCATAGGATAAAATACAGGGATATCAAATTTCCAACTTTCCTAGAAAAGCAGATTTTCTGGCAATCTTGAAGATTTTTTTTTTACCAGTTGCCAAGATTTTGAATCATTTTAAATATTTTTGAATTTTACAAACTATATTCATGAGACAGTTTTTACTTTTTCATAAAAAGATTGGCTTCATTGAAAATCCCGTGTAAAGTTTAAGTGTCTTTTCATTCCCCAGATCAAGCACCTGACTTGGAATGCAACACACACATGTAATGTGGAACAGTATTTCTGTTACTGTGGGGGGCCAGGCATGTAAGTGTTTGCATGTGAAAAAGGTGTTAGGGAAAGATGCGCATGAACATTTTGAAAGTGATAAAGAGGTAGAAAAGGTAGTTAAAGTATGTCATGTTTTGTTTGAATCAAAATGTCAGAATTCCTATCTGTTGAATATGCCACTATACTTACCAGGTGTGTCAAATGTTTTGCCTGTCATCGCTGTCTATTCTAGCCATAGATTTATGTTACTTATTTACTTTTTTTTTTTTTTTTTTTCAGGGTAAAGACACTTCAATTTTTGCAAAGATATCATGTGCAGATGTAGAGAATTTAACATTTTCTACTTCTTCATGTAAACAAATTGATATCCCTGACTTAGAGATTCAGCCTGAATTAGGTTTAGTTGGTGCAAAGCTGGTTTTTAAGTTATAGAGCCAGGAACGAGAGATTAAATCAGTTTTCTCTACATCAGGAATGAAAGAAGGGATTTGCTTTGTCAGAAAAAAAAAATCTTTTCTTCATATAGTGACATTCCAACTACTTTGCCAAATGAAAACGCCATCTTTTATTCCTGAAACAGAGTTTTTTGAGCATGTTTGTTTCCATTTTTTTTTTTTTTTTGACAAACTGTACTTAAAACAATATGTGAATTTTATCCCATCAGTATCTAAAGGTGTATGACTCAGTAAACAGCTTCATTACAATCAGATTTATGTCCCTTTTCACTTATCTGATATGAGCTTTAGTTTTGATGTGTGCTTGTGGTACGATTGGCAGTGAATACACAGACCATTTCTGTGATTGTTTCAGATGGTATAGCAAAATGCTCCAGTGCTGTAGATGCCGTCAATGGTTCCATGAAGGTGAGTGGTAGTTTAGCAAACCCAAGATTTGTTACTACCCTACATTTCCGAACAAAAAAAAAAAATAGTTACAATGCTCGCCAGTAAAAGTGGTGTGGACTGTTGTTTTATTACTTCCTTAACTTCCTTTAGTTGTATTTTGAGATCTGTTATAGATGTTTATGGTTGTCTTTTTCAGATGTTATTCATGTGTTTAGTTGCCACCCTCTCAGGTGTTTTCCCAGCCTTGGACAACTAAACATACACTTAAATCCTCAGATTTTTCAGTGTGTGCAAAAAGGAATGAAAAAACTATTTTTATGTGGAAAAAAAAAAGATATTGAGCCACACTTGAAAGCAGTGGATTTTACTAAATCTACAACTCTGTTAGAGAGACAATCACTGAGAATGAATGTTATTTTATTGTGATGATTTGCAACCATGTTTCCCCACTTGTAGGGAAATTTGTATATCAGTGCTTTGAAATAGTTATTGACCAATGTCACTCTTTTGGCTGCTCCAGGAATAAGATTTAATGGGAAAAAAAAGATCAACTTATAAGATTTATTCTAAATCTTAACATGTCATTTTATTTTCCAGCTTGCCTCCAGTGCTTAAATGAGGAGCTTCTTCTTGGTGATAGGTTCTTTATATTTGCCTGTGCTCATTGTAACCATGGAGAGGAATTTCTACAACGTATGGATCTCAGTTGGTAAGAAACCATCACAGCTGGTGTGAATAGCTCTTGTCTGCAGATAATCAGATTCACTGAAATCTAATTTTTTTTTTTTTTTTTCCGTTTCATTCTGTTTCATGTGTAGACAAGATCGTTATAGGATTTTTATTATCCCACAATAGAGCAATATATCTTTTAAAAATTTTAGGCACTGTCATTTCTGTCAGAAAATTTTGGAAACGCGAAGTATTATGTATTTGATAGCAAAATCAGAATGACTTGATTACTTGATGGAAATGTGAGATTTCTGCATTAATGTTCATTCACATTCAAGAAGTGGAAAAAATGGCAATATACAGGGATGTCAAACTTCTGATTTTAGTCGGAATTCCGAGTTTTTGGTCGAGGCTGACTTTCTTACTTTTGGCCGATCAACTGCCGACTTTTCCTGAATCCACGAGACAATTGCGGTTTTATAATATTTTACGATATAAATTTTGCACGATGACGACAGTGAACCGGAAGTACAAAAGAGCTTTCCTCATAGATACCTCGGATGATAGTGGGACTGTTGTTCGGTGGCTGTTTGAAGATCGAGATTGAAGTTCATAGGCTTTGCTTAATTCCTCACACCCGACAAAATGCAGTCGAGTGGTCACGCAAGAGCTGTTGATAGAAAATCAGCACATCAGAGTACTGACAACAACAAATAATATGACCATGATTTTAGAAAGACTAGTGCAAGAGGGCAGCCATTTGCGATCTAGATCTAAATGTAATAACGCTTGGTGATTATGATGATGGCACTGCCTGTGGGAGCTTTTTAGTTCTAGGGATTTTCACTATTTGTATAATTTTATAGGCCCATCCCAGGCTCTTGTGAAGACTTACAAAACTTCTCTCAAAACAATGACAATTTCTAGCAAGCATGAAAACCCTAGATTTTTAAGTGTCATACTCTTTTGTG
>JBCAUA010011046.1:0-13138 GCA_038406235.1 Peronia verruculata | reverse complement strand
TCTGATGAAAGAACTCACTCTTCCTCTGAAGACCGTCACCTGTCTCGCTCCACCTGAGGAGTTTTCCTACCACTGTGTCCAAGGAGAGAGAGCTTTTAACGGTAGACCCCAGGTACATGAAATTACACACCCTCGAAATGTTTGCCGGTGTGCCGTGGGCTCGATTTCTTAGGCTGATGGTCAGTCGGAATTCCTTGCATGCATGGAACAGGCGATTGATTGGGTTTTAGACCTCAGCGCTGCGTCGCCTGCAAACAGCACACCTTTTATAAATACCTGCCTGGACAATGTTTAATAGCATTTCGTTTTTTTACGACAACGGCTACAGAAACTCGTTTAAATGATATCAAAATGTGTATGTAATTTTGGGTAAACAAAAGTTGTGTAACAAAATTAAATGATCGTTGTATGTAAGCAGTTTTGTGTTGTCATGTAGGAATTATCACATGCTTGCCCCGTGTTTATCATGAGGTGAAAACCTGTTGTACAGATATTTGTACCGTAGACAGTTCAGGCCTGCAGCTTTGTTTGGTAAAAAGGTTCTTCAACGTTCAAGCTGCTTACCCTGATCCGTGATGACCCCATTTTCATGCTTTTTAGCGGTGTGGTCTTTTTTTTCATTGGGTCCGATTGCTGTCTTTATGCGCCGATTTCTATGTACATACCATGCATTACTGATGTCGGCGGGTGATTGGATCTTTCTGCCAAGGTAATCAGTAACTCCGAGCAGAGGTGGACTGCCGGGCCGTTTTCCTCTCTGAGGGCGTCGCGATTATTAGGGGAGGTTCTGTTTTTGGGTCAGGGGTGTTTCCCTCTCAGTTTCTGTGATTCGCTGCATCTCTTACCAATGACTTCAGCGTTTTTTCCTAAATACAGAGACTGATGTATATATGATACCGCTGAGGAGCCTCATACTGTCGACATTAGTTCCATTGATTGTAAACAACTTTTCACAGTGAATTCATCTTCAAAGAACTCTGAGGGTCCCTTGAGCAGAAGGTGTGATATTGGCCTCTCTTATGCAACCTCTGTTTGCCAGGTGGATTTTCTGCAGGTCAAATTTTACCCGAGACAGTGTCTGTCGATGATTGCGCCGTCAATCTGTAGGAGGTCCGTAGGTTCCAGCTAGCGTGTGCTGTCGTGTAAGAGAGCTGTGCTGTATTCATGTTGCGTTCAGTTGGGGGGGAGGGGGGGGGGGTAGTCATGGGAGTCTTTTTTGAAACTGCTGGCGGGAGATTACATTGAATTCGGCATGGTCAAATTAGAAGACAGCAATCGAAAAAAAATCAAAATCACAGATGGGTCCTGGCAACGACAGCCATCATTGATTTTATAACCCAATATTGCGTAACTTTACCTTTTATACGCTCTGAACATGTGCTTGTAATTTTGTGTACATATTTTGCCATTCCATATTTATATTTTTTTTCAGTTTCAGGACCGAATTTAAAAAAAAAAAAAAAATGTTTTTTTGATAAATTTTTACATTTTTCAATGTGAAAAAGTCACCGATTTTTCGAAAAATTGACCCTAAACTCTCAAAAGAAAACGAAATAAAAAATCCCTCCAGATATAATTTTCATATTGTTTTGATTTATATTTATTCCAAATTTCATTCCAATTGCTCCCTAAATGAAGAAGTAGAACATTTATGCTAAAAAAAAAAAAAAAACGCATTTTGAGAAAAACGCATTTAAAGTATTTTGCTCGTTAACAAAACAGCCGTAGAGAGCTTTTGATCGGACTTTCAATTCCAAAACATCTTTCTTTCCATGATTTCTATGCCTATTTGATCACCTATTCTCATTTTTGTCTCCTAAATGCCGGCGAAATAGTGATGATCTGGAATAGAGAGCCCCAGATTAGCAAAATGGCTGAGGGGCAGGTGATCCTTTGTTTCACCACCCTCCCGACATATAAGAATGAACATATCAACTTTTTCATACCATTTTTACATTTGGCAGAGACTGCACTTTTAAAAGAAAACAGAAACCCAAAATCGAATATTTTAAGAACTCGCCCCCCTTTAAATAACGAAAATGCGTTAACAGATTAACGCCAAATTCAAAATTTATAAACAGATTGGTTTCTACAATTACAGTAAACATTAGCGACTTTGCTGTTACCGTGGCTGGAAAAACGGGAATTTTTTAAAGAATTTTCAGACCCCTTTACGTTACCAGCGCAATTCGAGTTTGCGTTTACAGAACGTTCACGTGAAGCTGTGCTTTTGTGCTATGCGTTTCTCAAGATTAAACAGAGCGCATTTTGTCTTTGACGGTGCTATGTCACATAAAATTCAGATCTATATTATGTAGATCTGTCTGTTGAGGACAGAAAGCCAGACGATTATCGTCACTCCTCGATCTCGAAGTCTCAGAGTCCAGTTCTGGCTCACTCACCCACAATCATTGTATTTGTCATTTTAAGTCTCCTCATCCAGTAAAATATCCGTACATGTATTGAGATTTTTTTAAAAAATGGGCGTGGGGTGGATTGGTAGACGACGGAATTTCTCAGATATTCTGGTGGCTTTTTTTGTCCGTAGACGTCCTCTACGCAATTGTTTACGTTGTGACTTGATTAATGCTGTAGAGGTTGACTGTAGTTACAGCAGTGAACAAACATCCAGAGAGGTTTTTGTTTTCTTGAAAAGGTTGCCAAAGTGAAAAAGTAAGTGATAGCTCAATTCACTAACAAAATACAAGGTTTCTACAATTACCCAAATATGTGAGAATGAGCTTTATAGCAACTGTGTAGTATCGTATTTAGGTAAAGAATTAGAAATGATGATATGAGAGAGAACCTCGCCTTTTAAAAGTTGTAGTCTGAATTCTCTTTCTTTCTGACGTAAAAATAAGAATTTTAATACAATTTTTCATTCAAGCTGCCAAATGTCACCATTCAAGGAATTTTTCCGATGATTATGAAAATAAAAACTTTAATTCAATATTCATGAACCTTCATTAATGAATTTTTTTTTGTGGAAAATCTGAAATTTCATTCAAGCTAGGAAATGTCAGCGTTCATGGCGTGTTTTCAATGGTTATGAAAATAAAAGGTTTAATTCGATATTTTATATAGATTTTATATAAAATAGATTGTAAAGCGCTTAGAGCTTGTAATTACGGGGATAAGCGCTATATAAATACTCTCTATTATTATTATTTTCGTTTGCGATTTCCGTCGCTGGAGTGACGGAGACGTTAGCTATTTATAAAATTCTCAGGCAGTCTTAAAATAGATCTTACGTTAACGGCGCAATTTAAGTTTGTGTTTACAGAACGTTTACGTGGACGTATCACGTTGTGCTGTGCTCTCGTGGTGTGCGCTTTTCAAGATTCAACAGAGTGTATTTTGTCTTTGATCAGTTGCTGTGATTTCGGGATCCCATAATGGACAGATCTAATAACAATGTAAGAGACCTTATAACGTACCCTTTGCGTAGATCTACATGTAATACAAATGTTTTGTTTTAGATCTAGATCTAGATCTGGACTGGCCACCACTGGATTCTAGACGTTATATCCTCCTCCCCTTCTCTTTCTCTGGCTCTCCCCTGCGCTTTCTGTCCTATTAGGTTAACATTTTCCTGGCCCTGAAAAAAACAGGATATTTAAAAACATAGCTTTCTATTTCAAAATTTTTTTAAATGCAACCCTGGGACTTAAGGTGTTTGGCAAAGCGTGCGCACCTTGTTGATGTTTGTTGTTGATCAAACTGAACGTTACTTAAAAAAAAAAAAAAAATGTATTTTGAACACTTCATACTATCGAACGTACAATTCGAATCAAACAGCCTCGCGAGTTTATTATTCAATTATTATCGCATTTTTTATATAACATCAAAGACAATAAGCTTTTTCCGGGATTGTGTACATAGAAACCGACTATGAAATAATAAAAAAAAAAAAAATGTTTTACTACAATATTTTTCAGTGCTGTGATCTTTATTTTTCCGAGAACTTGGAAAGGAACAGCTTTTAAAACAGTTTTTCATTCAAAATGCGAAATGTCAGCATTCAGAAATTTCTGCGATGACTATAAAAGCGCTAATTTATTATTTTTAAATGCTACGAGATGTGATTATTAGTTGTTTTTTTTTCTAGAAGTTAAAAATGAGAGCTTTTTCTTGCGAAAAATGGACATTAATGCAATTTTTCCGATAACTCTAAAAACC
The DNA here is from genome assembly GCA_038406235.1 of Peronia verruculata. Taxonomy (NCBI): domain Eukaryota; kingdom Metazoa; phylum Mollusca; class Gastropoda; order Systellommatophora; family Onchidiidae; genus Peronia; species Peronia verruculata. Next base: position 8,959 of record JBCAUA010011046.1, on the reverse strand, counting down.
GAAGCTGTAATTCAACATTCCAACGCTGCGAAATAATGCAATTGTTCTGACAACTTGAAAAGAAGGAGCTTTGATACAGTTTTTCATTCAAGCAAGGCAGCAATCATGAATTTTCGCGATGAAAAATAAAAACTAATTCAATATTTTTTAACTAATGTAATTTTTTCTACAAATCGTAAAATTGTGAGCTTTGATGCGTTTCCTACAAGTTGCGAAAAATGGACATTAATGCGATTTTTCTGATCTCTAAAAACTAAACCTTTAATTCAATGTTTTCCAACGCTGTGAAATGTAATCTTTCCGACATCTTGGAAAGAAAGAACTTTAATACAACTTTTTAATTGCGAAATATATGCAGTAATGAAATTTGTTCGATGGTTATAAAAAACCCAAGCCTTTAATTCAATATTTGCGAATGCTGCGAGGTGTGATCATTAACGTAATCTTTTCGACAAATCGTAGAGCTTTCACTGAATTTTTCTTACGAGTTGCGAAAAGTGGGCATTAATGCGATGTGTTCCGATGACTATAAAAATAAATACACTATTTTCCAATACTGCGAAATGTATGAATATAATTTTTTCCACAAATCATAAAAATAAGATCTTAGACACGTTTCTTGCGAAAAGTGGGCATTAATCCAATTTTTCTTATGACTATAAAAATAAAAGCTTTGATATAATTTTCCAGTGCTGCGAAATGTGATCATTTGGAGAGGAAGAGCTTTAAGGCAATTCTTTATTTAAGCTGCAGTAATGAAATATGTGTGATGATCCTAAAAATAATTTCAAACGATGCGAGAGGTGATGTATTAATGTAATTTTTTCAACGTTGTAAGTATGAGATCTCTTTTGTATTTCAGTCATTTTAATATGCTTTGCTTTATGTAGATCTAGAACCTGCAACATAGATTGGCACGCATATTTGGATCTATAGCCTGGCTCTTTTTCAAGCATTTATGATCGAAATCATATTAAATTTATATGTTTATATCTGTCTGCTTGAGCTCATTATATCCTACACACAATCTTGAACAATGATTGGAGATTATTTCATCATGAACTGCACCTATGCATTGCCATCTGGTCTGTTAGGTTAGTCTCATTTTTGTTGTTACCAATGTGCGGTTTCATTCATTGGAAGCTGTTCCTTTTGTTTCGTGATCACTGCACGAACAAGATGTCTTGAGAGGTAAGGCCATTGCGATGTAGCTTATTAAAGGGAGCAATTCTGTTGTGTTAAAAAGCAGGGCTTTTATGTTAAATGATCTTTCCCTTATGGCCTCTAATTTTTGCGTCAATACTTCAGTCTAGATATCTAGATCTAGAGTTTCTAATGGATATGTATGAGAAACATACTAGTTTAAAATTTTGTACAAGAGTAATTCGATAATCTATGGGCACAAACTAGATCTAGATCTAGTTTTACTATCTTTGGCCTCCCTGGCCTAGGCACCCACCGTGGCCTTCGAGAAGCAACAGTTAGTTGTGCATCGTCTGCTAGGCATGTATGACCTATAAAACAAGCCCTCTTTACTAGCATAATTTGTACAGTACTACTAAACGAGCATAGAGCTTTCAAATACATGTTGTTTTGGGCATTTTGGTACTTAACTGAAATCGAAATTTTAAAATGAAACAATAATCTAATGCAAACTGACCCACAAAGTGAAATTCGTACCATCCGTCGATAGCTGGCAGAAACGACATTTTGGAAACGAAACGACGTTTAGATTTGCACACGGCACCCTCCGGGAATTTCGAAAGTGACGCTCCAGGGATCAAAGGGTACGTTCCCGTCGTTAGCGAGGAGAATCGCAAACGTAAAATAGATACTTCTGTTACGAATTGAGAAATGTGGGCATTAATGCCATGGTTCCGTTCATTAAAAAATGAAAGCTTTTCAATTTTCCAAAGTTGTAAAATTTGATGAATACTTCTCCTACTATTTCTAAAAAAAATGATGTGATTATTAATGTATTTTTTTCGAAAAATCGTTAAAAATATGTTTCGCCAAAAGTAGACGTTACTGAGATTTTCCGATGACTGTAAAAATTATAGTTTTAATTCAATGCTTCAAAATTTTATCATTAATGCAATTTTTCCGACAATTTGGAAAGGAAGAGCTTTAAATACAATTTAATTTCAAAATTAAAATTTCAAATTTAAATTAAACATGCGAAGGGTCAGCATTCATGAACTTTTCCAGTATTTTTTAACGCTGCTAGAAGTAAGATAAGTTTTATTTTTTCCACGAAAGATATACAATGTTAAGACGAGCTTTTTCAAAAATCATCAAAGATTGTAAAAATTATGCATAATCTTAAATATATTGTTGCACATCGCACATACACACAACCACATAAAATGTAAAATGCAACCACGCTGTGCCAACAAAGCATGTGCTGTGAGTAATTATTATACACGGTAATAATATTTTATCCACACACGTACACAGACATATTATTCTCATCACACATGGCATAAAACTGTTTTGACGGATGGCTTTGTTTAGGGGTTTGAAATGACAAATGTCTAGAAAAACAAGGGTGGCATCTCCCACGGCCGTCTATCTCTAATAAACATTGTAGTTAAGCTCGAACAAAATAAGTGAACACTTTCCAATGCTAGGAAATGTGATCTTTAGTGTAATTCTTCCAAAAAAAAGCCTTTTTTTTCTGCGAAATGTCAGAAGTTTTATCAATGTGTTAAAAATAAAAGCTTTAATTCAATGTTTTCAGATGCTCCGAAATCTGATCATTGTAATTTTTTCAAGAAATTGTAAAAAAAAAATAAAAATAAATAAATAAATAAATAAATAAAAAATAAAAAGAGCAGTGATTACAATTTTCCTCCCGGGTTGCGGTATGTGGTCGCTTTATGCGATGCATCCTATGAATATTGGACTATCAATCAACCCAGTGAGATGTAACGATTAATTTCTCCGACAGCTTGTTAAAATAAGAGCTTTAAGTTAATATTTTCTAGTGCTGCAAGAATTGATTATCAATACAATTTTCCGACAAGAGTGCCTTTATAAAAGTTTTTCCAAAAAGTTACAATATGTGACTAATGCACGCTTTCCAAGAACTTGTAAAAATCAGAGTTTTTTCAAACAAGTTGTGTATTTCGTTTCTATGTTAGTCATTTTATTGTGTTTTATTTTATGTAGATCGCACATAACATTAACACACATTCACACATATTTAGATCTACAGCCAACTCACTGTTTCAAACATTAATGATGTTCTATTAAATGTCTGGTTTTTTTTTTTTTCTGTCTGCCCCCGCAAACCATATTCTACACACAAATCATATGCTACGTTTCTTACGAACTCCATCATGACGTGATTGTAGATCACTACATCATGAACGGCACCAATGCATTGCCATCTAGTCTATTTACTAGGCCTACAGTCTCATTTTTGTTGTTAATAATGTGCCTTCATTCACTCTTTGCAAGCTGTTCCTTTTGCTTCGTGATCACTGTGCACGAACTAGAAAAGTCGTCTTATTGAGGAAGTACATCTGTTGTGTTAAAAGGAAACAGTCTGCACACATTTTTTGTTTTTTGAAACAACAAAGTAAAGAAAGAAAATTGTAAAGCTAATAAGACAGAAAGAGGGAGAGATAGAGGAGGGTATAAAGTCTAGAATCCAGTAGGGACATCCAGATCTAGATCAAGAGCAAAAACAAATATATGTATGTATAGAGTACGTTATAATAACTAATACATTGTCATTAAATGATCTGTCCACCATGTGATCCTGTAATGACATAGCAACTGATTAAAGACAAAATGCGCTTTGTTGAATATTGAAACACGCACAGCACAAGAGCTCAGCTATACGTAAACGTTCTATAAAGGCAAACTCGAATTGCGCTGTGAACGTAAAGCGGGCTGAGAATTCTAAAAAAAGCTAACGTCCCCGTTTTTCCAGCGACGGTCGCTAATAGTTACGTTCACGGCACAATTTGCGTTTTACACAACTTTTACGCGGACGTATCACTATCAGCTGTTCTTTCGTGCTCTACGCTTTTCAACATTGAACAGAGCGCATTTTATCTTTGATGCTGCTGTGGTGATTACAGGATCCCAAAATGGTCAGACAATGGTCTGTTTCAATGTAATTACAATTCTAGCTCTTATAACATACCCTACGCGTAGATCTACACGTAATACAAAATGTTTGGTTCTAGATCCAGATCTAGATCTGGACTGGTCACTACTGGAGGTTAGACTTTATATCCTCCTCCCCTCCTCTTTCTGTCTCTCACTCTCGCTCTCTCTCACTCTTTCTGTCATTTGGATTTATTTATTTTGTTGTTTCAAGAAGAGGTGTGCATTTTCAGACTATCTATAAGCGATAAATCAAAAACAGTGCAAGCATTATAACCCATCAGCCCCGAAAAAACAGAATATTTAAAAACACAGTTTTTTTATTTTATATATACATACACTAGAGGAAAATCCATGTCCTCCGCGGGAGATTTTTTAAGGGGGGGGGGGGCCTGAAATTGGACTTTTGCTCAAAATGTTCGATTTTAGGCTCCTGTTTTCTTTTAAAAGTACGGTCTCTGCTGAATGTAAAAATGCGATCAAAAAGTTGATGTCCATTCTAAGATGTCGGGTGGGTGGTCAAGCAAAAGTTGACCTGCCACTCAAACCATCCAGGCTCTTGCTCATTTGGGGCTCTGTATTCAGTGATAGATCATCACTATTTCGCCGGATACGGTCAAATTGCGTAGAAGATAATGATCGCCCTTCATCAATATCGGGAGCCCCAGTGCCAGGGGTGGAAACTGACTGACCATCTAAGGCACTGACCACACCGGACTCTACGGAAGGCCTACGGTGATGGGGGTAGGGAATCACAAATCGAGGAAAAATGGGAGTAAGGGCACAGGAGGAGCCAAATATAGGCATTCAAATCATGGAAAGAGATCTAATAGGTAAAACAAAGATGTTTGGGGGTTGAACCTCCGATCAAAAGCTCTTTACGGCTGTCTTTTTAGCAAAAACAAAAAAACTTTAAATGCGTTTTTCTCAAAATGCGTTTTTTTTAGCACAAATATGCTATCTACTTTTTTATTGATGGAGCAATTACAATGAAATTTGTCATAAATATAGATCAAAACAATATCTAAATTTTGTCAGAAGGGATTTTTGATATCATTTTAAATTTATGAGAAATTTGAGATTTTAGGGTCAAATTTTCGAAAAATCGGTGACCTTTTCACATACCAAATTTGAATAATTACAGAAAAAAAAAAAAACTAAGAGTTTTATCAAAATTCTGTCCTGACAAAATTTAGATATGGAATGATAAAATATGTACACAAAATTACAAGTACTTCGGTTGGTAAAGTTACGCAATATTTGCGTAACAAAATCCAAGATGGCGGTCGTTGCCATGGCAACCATGAGTGATTTCGATTTTTTTTCGATTGTTTTCTTCTAATTTGACCATGTCGAATTCGATGGTAATGGTTAAAATCATCTCCCCCCAGCGGTGTCCAAAATAAATGACTTCCAGGACCCGCCCCTCCCCCCCCCTTAATTAAATACAAGATCCAGCTAACTTATTCCTCATGAAAAAAAGAATATTCAAAAACATAGCTGTCTATTTTTTATCATTTTGTTAAATATTTTTTTTAGGGGGGGGGGGGGGTTGGCCCAAATCTTATATTTATTTGTATTTGCGTGAAACTTTTCCAACTAATGTAAATCCGATTTTCCTTTTCAAAAGTAATATCTCAGTTCACTAACAAAAGTTTCTACAATTACTTAAATGTCTACACGATATGAGAATGAGCCTGTACTAACTGTGTAGGCCTGCTATTGTAAGCTTATTCATGTAACAGCAAACATGAAATGAGCACTATTGCAGCATTTTTGACAAGGGGCTAAATGAGAGCACCAACTGTGCAACAAATTGCAAAATGTAAGCATAAATGATCTTTATCTGACGTTGTAAAAATAAGAGCTTTAATACAATTTAATGGCAATTGTCAGCATTCATGAAATTTTTCTGACGTTCAAAGATCTTTGATGCACTAATTTCAATTTCTCCAACGTAAAAAATAAGGGCTAATGCAATCTTTCTGAGTAGTTGCGAAATGTGGGCATTTTCCTGATGATGACAAAAATAAAAGCGATAATTCCATATTTTCCAATGTGGGAGATGACTGCAACAACGTAAAAATAACAGCTTTAACACGATTTTTCATACAAACGGCGAAATGTCAGCATTCATGAAACGTTTTCGACTAAAAACAGCTTTAATTCAATATTTTTTAACTCTGCGAGATGATTGTGCTTAATGTACTTGTTTGATAAGTTGTAAAAATAAGAGATTTAATACAATTGTTCATATGAATTGCGAACTGTAGGCATTAATGCCATTTACCGATGATTTTAAAATAAAAGCCTTAATTCAATATTTTCCAACGCTAATGCATTTTTCCGACAATGTAAAAACAAGAGCTTTCATTTAATATTTTCCAACGCCGCGAGATGTGATCATTAATGTAATTTTTCTGACGTTTTAGAAATAAGATCTTCAGTACAATTTTTTTAACGAGTTGCGAAATGTGGGCATTAATGCAATTTACCGATAGTTATGAAAGCAGACGCCCTAATTCAATACTTCCCAGCGCTGCAAAGTATCAATGCAGTTTTTTGACGTTGTAAGAAGAATGCCTTAACGCATTTTTTTTTTTTTTTCGAAAAGTAGCAATTTGTTCACTACTGCAATTTTCCAACAAATTGTAATCGAATTTTTTCAGGCAAGTTGCGAATTTCGTTTCTATTTGTCATTCTTTTATGTTTTGTTTTATGTAGATCTAGATCCTGCAAACACATACACACACTTGCCCGCAGATTTAGATCTATAGCCTGCGCACTGTTTCAATGGATCAATATATATGTTTTTGAAGCTGCTGTGGTTTTATTTTCTTCCAAGCAAACACTTTGGCGGAAGTATTGGCCACATGAGCTGAATCCTGCGGGGTTTCTAGGACATGTTGACCTAATTAATCGACGGCCACGCCCACCGTATGGGACGGATAAGGTGTTACTGTCCCTAATAAATTATTGTTCAGTAATTATGTATAATATATTCCAAACGACATGTTTCTACTCCAAAGTGAACAATCAACCTGACTTATTAGCTCCACTATATTAAATACATATGTTTCTTTTTTTATGAATATCTGTCCATTCTATTTATTAATTATTATTATTATTATTATGGTCTTTCTGTCTGCTTGTGCTAATTATTTTCTACATAGAAATTCAGACTTGAGGCCTATATTGTGAGCAATAATTCTAGATTACTTCATCATGAACGGCACCAACGTATTTTCACCAGGTCTATTGGTTAGGCCTACAGTCTCATTTTTTGTTGTCAACAATATAATAGTAATATGCGGTTTCATTCACTCTATGAAAAACTGTTGCTTTGTGATCACTGTGCACGATCTAGAAAAGATGTCTTGAGAGGCAAGGCCATTGCGTTATATAACTTAATTTATTCAGGAAGCAGTTCGGTTGTGTAAAAATCACGGTTCTTATTTCAAATGATCCTTTCCCCTTACGGCCCTTACCTCACTTTTTGCAACTTTTTTTTTTTTTTTAAAAGTAGATCTAGATGTAACTCCCGCTTAGAAACCCACACACCAGTCAGTGATACTGACAGGTAGATAGTATACTTGAGTGTCTGTTCTTACATTTCTAGCGGTTGATTTGCCTTCGTGCCGATTGTGAGGGGGGGGGGGGGAGGAAAACAAACAAAAAACAAAACAACAACAACAACAACAACAACAAAATTGTTTAGAGAAGTGGTAATGCGAGGAAATAATTTTCACCATGACACCATTTTCCGCTTGACAAATATAGTGGTATTAACATTTTCACTTGAGAAGGAAAGCAAAACAAACAAAAATAACAGTAATATTAAAAAAAAAAGGCTGCCGAGACTTCTAAAACCTGATCATAAAGTAATAAAATTGTGCTCTAAATAATCAGCCCATGCCAACAATGTAGATCTCCAAAGACTGATTACAGGAGGGGGGGGGGGATTATAAAAATTACAATTATGGAAATTTCATTTATGTATTTTACGTTGGCTAAACAGAGAATAGGAGAATGGGGACGAAAAGGAAAGGGGGGGGGGGGTGAGAGAGAGAGAGAGAGAGAGAGGGAGAGAGACAGAGCGCTAGGCAGACCGATAGACAAGCGCGAGCGGCGAGCGGTTACGCAAGATGCACACATTGGTCAGTGATAGGTAGAAAGTAAACTTGCGGTGTCTATTAAATTTCTAGCGGTTTGTTTGCATTTGTGCCGATGTCAGTGGTTAAAATAATAATAATAATAATGAAATAAAGAAAACATATTTTAAAAAAATAAAGTAAAAAATAAGAAAAAACTGTTTAGAGACTGTAACAGAAAAGTGGTAATGCAGGAAATAATTTTCACCATGAATGTTTTTCGATGTATCGTGGCATCAACAGACAACTGTTAATTTTTTTTTCAAAAATAAAAATCCCTAATCGTCATTGAGACTTCTGAAGCCTGGTCATAAAGTAACTGTGCACTAAATAATCAGAGCATGCCAAGAATGTAGATCTCCAAAGACTGACTACTAGTAGGTAAAATGCAATCATGGAAATTGCCATTTCATTTACATCTATTTTCACATTAGCTAAGCAGAGAATAGATAAGTGGGAGAGTGAGAATAGATGACAGAGAGAGAGAGAGAGAGAGAGAGAGAGAGAGAGAACCGCAGGCAGACCGATAGACAAGCGGCGAAAACGCAGCAGTCGGCATTTTTTCACTTCAGGAACGTGCGTGGGGCGGGGAGGGGGGGGGGGGGTCAAGCCAGTCTTAAAGGGGTAGTGCAACCTCATTTTGTTGTGTCAAGTTTCTTTTTGTTTTTCTTTCACGTTCGTATAGAAGT
>JBCAUA010011035.1:0-12034 GCA_038406235.1 Peronia verruculata | reverse complement strand
CTCCCCCCCTCTTCCCCCCCCCCCCCCCCCCCCCCTCCACACACACACATTTCACTGTACTAATTCAGTGTTGTACATTACAGTGTTTAAAGCTTAAGCAGTGGATATTGTTGCATGATTTTCCTTTTCCTTCTTTCACTCCTTTTGTTTCAATCAGTTTGCTCAGCAGTCACAATTTACTTTTGCAAGCAGCCTCTTTTGATCCCTTCTTTCATTAGGCAATATTTTTAGAATTTTTTTTAACTTTTGTATTTTGTCATCCAACACATTTTCTTGATCAACAAATTCCCATTCATAGAGCAGTTTAATTGGGCTAGTTTCATATCCTTGCGACATTATTGCCATTTCTCCGACATGATTATAATATAGGCTATCATTATAGAAACCATGACACTCCAGTTCCAGCACTTTCTGTTAATACATTCATTGTTAACCAGTGCAATGTACAGTAGTAATAATATTAAATTGTACATTGTACAATAATAATAATGTTAAATTGTGGTCACTGAATTGATGGGTTACTTCCCTCAACATTAACAAGTCCAGCATATAGATTTATCCAGTTGTAGTTTAGGCTACACCATATGTGACTCATGTAGGCATGCAGATTAATCCAATCTGATAATTTAACTAGTACACTGCTCAGTGCATACATAGAGCTGTCTCATACTAGATGTATGTGTGTGTTTAAGTAATTGGTGTTAATCTGATGCCTATGAACCATTTTGCTGACACTGCCCTGGTAGCCACTTGTTTATTTTCATTAATACCAGAGGGTATAAATGTACATGTATCTGGTACAGATTGGGCCTCATTTTTTTAAAGACAGCAGTATGGTGCCTTTTGAGAGGAAGATATTGTCCATTGTGAAAGAGGAACTTAAATACACTGATAAACTTCCTGTTACTGTATGGTCTTATAAGATTCCTCCACATTTTGTTATGTCTCTTGCATACATTTAACTTAACAAATAACTTTCCCCATGCTAAACTATCCATTTCTGTCCAATCATACATATTTAAGAGTAATAAAAGCATTTTTGACCAAGCTAGGGTAAACCCCATTCATTGTCTTCATCTCATCCCCATCTGAAGAAAGTACATGTAATGAGAAAGTCCAATCCCACACAAGTGGCCCATCTTTTTGCACTGATCAACTATGAATGAAAGTATGAACGTGATACGCACTGTACATATGTCTTGGGCCCAGGGCAAATGAGTCGCAAGTTGCGCCAGGTGAGTTCAAGTCACTGCTGTTTTTTACCGTGTTTCACTATTTTCCAACTATGATACCATAATATTTCTTTTTGTTTTAGATTAAAAAAAGGTTGAAATGACGTTCTGTGAAAAAAAAAATTTAGTATCTTAGTTGGAAAGTAGTTAAAAACGACCCAAAACAGCTCTTTATCTTTGTTGCCCGGGGCGACTTCCGACTCATTTGCCCTGGTCGCAAGACATATATATATATGTATAAGGAATCATGGCCATGAACAACCTATCAAATAAACATGACAGTCCACATGTGGATCAATACTTTTCAATTCCTTGCATATTCCCCCCCCCCCCCCAATTTCTTAGACTGAACTTCCTGATTGAAATTCAGTCCTCATATGGATCAATACTTTTCAGTTCTTTGCATACCCCATTGGACCCACCAGTTTAATGCTTATATGCAATGGAGGATTCATAGCTTTGTGAAATGTAAGCCACTACATAATAGTTATGTGCTGCACAGATCAAACAGGAAACTACTCTAGCAGTTTACCGAAGCAAACCATATCAAAGACTGTGTCATCAGCTCAGAGCAAGAACCTTCCTTGTCTATATCATAAAATGGCAAGAAACCCACAATAGGCTTATAAACTCAAAAACTGCTGAATGGATCTATCTGAAATTTGGCACACAACATTGTTGCATATCGATCTGTGTTTCTATACACATAAACCCGAAAAAAGCTTGTTATCTTTGACGTTGTTCTACAAATGCAGTAATAATTGAATAAAAAAAACTAGCGAGGCTGCTTGATCCAAATTGTATATTCAGTTGTATGTTCAGTGGAATGATGCATTCAAAACACGTTTTCTTTGAGTAGCATTCAGTTTTATCAACCAAAGTAGCATCATCGAGGTATGCACGCTTGCCATACACTTGATTGAAGTCGCGGGGCTACATACATTTATTTAGAAAAATCTCCCATGGAGGCTGTGGGTTCTCTTCTAATGTTATAATAAGTTGGGAATGCAGTAGGTGGATGCTTGGCTTTAGTTGATGAGTTACAACCTGTTGAATCAACCCGTTGAAACCCTACAGTTTGGCACACTGGGGAGATTTTCCAGTGTCAAATTCCCCACAGCCCATTAGACCGGGCTGACATACTCACCCCACTCCTATGCGTCCACTTCAGTGAAAAATAGATCTAATAGGTCGCTTTGGGGCAAGGATATTTAGGACTGCGGTGATTACAAATGTCTGCAACTGTGATCACATTTGAGGCTTGTCTTTAACAAAAGATACTGACTATGAATTGAGAAATGTGTGTTCTTGGCTTAGAGGCCCAGGGTCAGGGTTTTTTCAGGCACTGGTGACCAGGGTTCAAAGGGTTAAGGGGCTGTTGCTGAGAGACAGGCAGTATTTTGTGATGGAGGAAATACTGTATGGTAAAACTTAGACATCTTTGTAGATGTTCATTTGAGATCTGGAAAATACAATGCAAAACTTATGTAAATTTGTCTCAGCTGTAAACATGTAAGGTTTCCATATTAACAGACTCATCCAGTGTCCGGTATATGGTGTGAAAAATGTAAATGTCATTTGGATAGACTCATCTCATGATGTGTCCAAACTGTGACTAAATGTCATTGTTAGCAGTGACAGACTCATGTGATTTCATGGTGAAAGTTAAAAATGTCAAAGTTATACATGTAATAACAGACAAATGACACTTATGTGATGTGACAGAATGTAGATGTCACAACAGATTAACCCAGTGACCATTTAACTGCAATTTGAAGTAAGTTTGTGTCCACACCATGTGGACAGATTCATGTACTAGATATTCTATGCGCTGACTAAAAATCTACAAATGTCATCCAGTGACTTGAGTGCGATGTGACGGAAGACGGAATGCAAAAACTGTGTCAACAAGACATGTCTACTGACTTTTCTACAGGACAACAGAGATGTGCATGTATTTAAAAATATATTTATCATATTGATAGACTCAGATATCGTTGATGGCATGATGAAATGGTGGGGGGGGGGGGGGGATCCTGTTTCAAAGACAGATTTTACTGAAACTAACATTTTTAAAGCCTCTCTTTAGGGAAGCGTGAGGAAGAAAAATCATCTCCCATTTCAGTTTGGCTTTAGGAAAAAATGTGTACTTGATATTTCTGTTTGTAAGTATTACTCTCCTGCAGTTCTGTTTTACTGTGTTTGGCACGTGACTGATTTTATCATGCTCCCCACGATATTCTGTTCTTTGATTGAATACACATATAATTGTCATTCAGACTCATCCAGTGGCTTGTGCATGATCATTGATTTAATGTGCATGTTTGTGTTGGTAGGATATCCACTGAGTCAAGTAAATCAGTCTAAATAATTCATGTTTGTCTCAGGTCATAGATGATGGAATAGAGATATGGCATCTACCGACATACATGATGTTTTGTCAAAGCATGTATTGAAATTAATAAAACTTTGTATGTACATGTATTGGAATAAAATGCTCATGGATTGTTTCACTATACCATTCATGTTATTGTTATTAATTGAAATAAATGAATGTCGTTTTTGCTCCCTTAGAGAGCTGGTTTAGGCTGAGTTACTTGAGCATTGTGGCATGAAATACTCGTTACATACATGATAAATATTTATTTTTTTTTTTTTAATACACATGACTTGATAACTAGGAGAATTCATTGCCTGATTTCAGTCACAGATTGTTTCCAATAACTTTAGACCTATCTGTAATAATTGAAATTGTGGATAGAATATACCAGTCTTGGGAAAAAAAAGACATGAAAGACACAATTTCTGTTTTTAATTGTCAAAAAAATTTAAGAAATTCTAATACAGGTAAAAATATGGATTTTGTCCTTTAATTCAGAAATAATTAAAAAAATCACAAATGTAATTAAAATAAACTAGCATAAAAACACTAACAGAAAGAAAAATACGGGAATAAAAAAAAAAAAACATGGATTGGAGGATGAAACAAGAAAACAAAGTAAGTAAACTGTAACACCACAGTACATGTATCTACTATAGTATGGTATTATAAGAGGTGAGAAAAATAACAAAAAATCAAGTTACTGTCCACTAGACTATGACTGTTGTATCAGATTAACAAAATAAGAAAATAATAATAACAGCATTGTACTTTCTGAGGTTTTACATTTGCATCGGATTCATACACACAGAAACAAAAAGAAAAGGGAATTTCTGTTTTCCAAGCTCTAAATTAGTACCAGATAAGAACAAAAAAAAAGTTAAATAATATTAAATAAATAACAATATTATTAAACTTGTGGTTTATCAAACTATAGCTTGTCTTAAGGTGAAGAAAAACAAACAACAAAAAACACTGAAATTGCAGTTTTCCAGACTACAACAAGGCAACTCTTGGCAATGGTTTGGCATAAGGGTAATCAAAAACAAGCATAAAATTGTACTTGCCCTGAAAATGATTTCTGCGTCAGGTTAAAAAAATATACATGTATAACTAAGATCATCTTCATTTTTATTTAATTCCTAAAAATCAAGTGTGAAAATAGACTGAAATGATTATTGATTTCACACAGGCTGAAAATAGAATTTCTGAGGAGATAAAGGTTATCAAAAACTGAAACATGATTTTCACAATGAATGAAAACAAAAACATTTTTTTTTTTTTCTGGCTCTTGAAAGTTCTGCCATTTCTGAGCACTAGAATAACTAAAGTGCAGATTGAGTATGGGGTCATTCACATAGACTGTATATGAGGTGGTTATTCAACAGGTAAGTTACCCTCAACACTGACACAAAGACCAAGCAGTCAAAAGTTTTCAGTACATGTATCACATTTCTTTCATCTCATAAAATTCATTGCAAAATTATAGTAAAAAATTCCAGAAAGCATACAGGACTGAACAAAATAAATTTCAGATAAGAGTTTATTTTCATGTTTGCTATAGTTATTCAAAGTTGACATAATCTGTTTCAACTGGCATAAAAGCATGTATTATTGCAAAAGGTAGTATCATAGTTTAATATTTGTAATGTATTTATTCTAATTTTAATCATAAGCATTTCTATTTTTGTGAAGTAAAAGTGCTGGTCAAAGAAACCTAGTCTTCCTCTCCTCTAGAACATTTAAAGTACACAGATCTATTTATATCCCTTTCACTTATTTGCACTGAAAGTGATGACCAGATAAATTTCAGTTTATTGTTTTTAAAATTTGTTAGTAGAAAACTATTCTTATCACTTTGCTGAGGAGATTTGTATTACATATTGTGAAAGCTGCATATTATGTGAACTTTCTGCAAAAGAATGTCTGGTATACAGCTTGTTCTCTACCATTCACTTGCAATGGGATGATAAAATACAGGTTCACTGATGTGACAAAAACTGACACGGTCAAACTAACTTTCCCTGTACTACATCTTTCATTTCACAGAGAAATACATAAGCAATGAACAACTTTTAATGCTTTTCATATTCTCAGAATGAGGATATCATATTAATATATTTCTCTTCCCATTCACATCTCACACTACTCCTTCATTTCCTTTGGTTATGATGATGCAAACATTTATTATGCAAAGACATGCTGATATAATGTATATATATATATAAATGTCAATCATATATTTACAAAATTTTGCACAATCATATGTTAAAATAATATTCAGATCTTAGGACAATGGTAAGAATAAAAAGTGCAATTAAAAATATTTGTCCATGAACAATGTATCACAGCATTAGCAAAAAAAGAATGAATCAATAAAAATAAAAGACCATCTTTTGCAAATATGCAGCCATGTCTAGGAAACAGTAGAGCATCCTTGAAACTCTCATCTCATATCTGTTCTTTCTAGTTTATGTATATTGTTTTGTTTGTTTATGTTTTGTTTTCCTGTAAATTTTTTGTTCAGCTTCATGTCTGTCTCAAAGGACTTACCATTTTTTCCCAAATAAGACACATAAATGGATTTGTGCATTCATACTTATTACGGTTTCAAGCATTCACAATGAGATACAAATATGTGTAAAACGATATCAAAGTTTCCCCACAGCAGAAAAATTGCAAGCCAGAAGTGGGGAAGTTCTCAGTAGCAAAATGAAACTGTATATACACTAACCATGTGAGGACAAAAGAAAAAATAGTAAAATATAGTTCATACACTGATTCTCTCTCTCACATATACTGTATACATGCATATGTCATATGTAATCACATGATGACAGGGAAGACAATGGTATATAGATATAAGTAATCTGAAAAGGAAATACATTCACAGAGCAGAATATATGAGATGCAAACACATAAATCTTTTGAACCATGTTCATAATTAGCAAGTAATTTCAAAATTTGAGTTTGTATATATGGGGTGCATGTTATGTCTTCTTTGTTGATGGAGTACATGGTGAATAAGTCACACTTCTAAGAAACAAGTGGTGAAACAAGGAATGTCAGTCGCTCAGAAATGAAACAATTAAGGAACTTAAAAATCAAACAGCTGCATATCTGGATAGCACTTCTTGATGCTGTGAGGATTCCATGAGTCAACACTGATACATGTTCATGTTTTTGACAATGAGATGATCAAACATGTAAAAAAAATATATTTTAAATTACTGAGAATTTTTCAAACTTCTGCATGTTTCTAACTCTGAGAACCACGGCTTATGGCAGATATAAAAAAAAAGACATATACTGTTACTGCTGAGGAAATGTGAAAAAAAAAAATACTGAACATTATTAAAAATTGAAATACTGTATATCTATTTACATTCGCTTAACATGTTAATCCACCTAAGTCGAAGTGTGTGCGTATCAAGATCTAGTTGCTGTATTGATGCTACTTAGAGAACAAGTCACAAAGTTACCTTTTAGACCAAGCAATCAAAGTTCAGAAAATGAAATTATACAGACACACTCCTCACTCTTTCTTTAGATCTTCATTTTCTCAGTACCTGAGAAATGAAAAACCATTTTACTTTTTTGCTAAATTTCATGGTATTTACAATATTTCACATTTCTACTGCAGAATTTCTCATGAAGGTTTTGGCAAGAGTCCACTTCATGTGCTAATTTCTCCATAAAAGCACATACTTTGTGCAATAAAGTAAACATGCATTTCTACATTCCATAAAAAAAAATAAAAATAAATACATGTAAAAAACTGACAAACAAAATTCACAACTGACTTAATCAGACACTTCTTTTTTTACCAAAGGCAAAATTAAACCATCTTACTTATCACAATTAATAGGACAAGATCTAATGATCAAGTCATGCATATAAAGCTTTCCTCAGCTAAACATCTGTCGTCCATGTGATTTGTGGGCACGTATGATGATGAAGTGCAACCTAATCAAGGCCGGAAAAATACAAGTGCTCCATCTCTTTAGTTCAGATTCTAAGAGTAAAGACAAAGAAAATATATGACTTTCTATCATGGCCTTATTAACAAATTAACAGAATGGAATTTTTAAAATTCATATCTTTCCTTCAAAAAAAAAAAAAAAAAATTGAACATTTATGTTCCCTTAATTAATGCATAAAAATAGGAAAATCTATTCATGCAGCATTTTTAACCGCAGTGCATGAAAATGTCTTACTTATCCCTGAGGTCTGAGTGTGCAAGGCAAACAATTCCAGATGTTCAGTTGTTAGCGACACATTAAAGAGAATCCCATCCTGCATCAACCACCAGTACAAACAGTACTGTTAACTGTTTTTCTAAAGCCCACAGAAGTAAAATTAAAATATTGCTGCTAACACGTTTCTCTGTTTTGTATATGACTACCCAAAATTTCTGACGTTTTTTTATTTGAGTACACAAAACCAACATAAATTTTCATTGAAAAATTTCATCTTTGTTACATATTATGTATTTAGAATAAAAACTGCACTTCCTTGCTATGATGATTTTAAAAAAGCCTAGGGGTTTTAAATGAGGACTGAACTGGGTAAGGAAGGATCCACTTCAGCAACAATTGATATAGCAGCTGAACTTGCTATGTATTATAATACAATAGATCACTAAAACTGTGCGGCTGAGCTGTAGGGTGGTGGTGGTTCTTGTGGCTCCATGGGATTGTAGTGTGTGGGACCCTGTCCGGCTGGTGCTGCTCCACTGTCTCTCCTGCTAAAACCAGCCAAGCCACCACCAGAGCCAGGGTCATCCCCTCCTCCTCCGCTCTGATATCCCAGGAATCCACCTTGTTCTGGGATCTGCGTAGGAACCATGGAGTATGGCAACGGCTGACTTCGATGGTCATCCGGATTGTACATTTCACCGGTTCTAAATCCTGCTCCTGGATTGCTGGCATCTGCTGGTGTGTATCCTGTTGCTCCTCCCCACTTATGGGTTGATTCCGAGCAGGCAGGATGGCTCTCGGAACTGACTTCAGAATTCATACAGTCCATGCAGCCTGGGACAACCAGCACGACAACCAGCACAAATACCACCACACATACAACACCAGCAATGATCACATGACCTGATGTTAGACTGGATGTAATGCCCTCTTCACCTGAGAGAAAAGACATTTTGAATAAAATATATGATATGATTCACTGAATGAATTGTGACTTTATGAATTAAAATGGGGATTCTGAGAGTTATTTAATAGCTGAAAACCAATCCTAGGCCATTCACCTGAGGCTGTAGCCCTATATAATATATACACTGAACAATGTGTACTCTATTAACTAATTAGCCCCCTGCACCTGAATCACTTTTTTTTTTTTTTTAAAGGAAAAGAAACTTCGACATATAGTTCTATCAGGATCAAATTAAAGGAACTGATAAGTGAAAAAATGTAGATACCATCTTAGCGCAGATCTAGAAAAGCATCATGCTTCAAAAAGAACTAGGTTATGTGATGCTGTATCCACAACCAAATAAGCATGCCTCTCCAAGTGTTCAATGATGAGTAATATGGTGATGGCAAGGCTACCCATTCACTTATCCAATTCCCTTTATCTGTTTTGTGTGTGTGGACAAAACATTTACTGGAAGACAATCCAACATGACATCATTTCATGTATTTTCATATGCTAGCCTGGATTATTAGGTAGATCGAAGCAAGTAGTTTGTACGCATTAAAATTATGGAGAACAACTAAAAAGTAAAAAAAAAAAAAATACTGTGTTAGTACTATTGGTAGGCAAACTAGGTTACAAATTTCAAGACATTGTTCAAAAGAAAAACTAAACTGTCATAAAAACAGGCACTCCTGGTTCTCTACAATGAATATAACTTGAAAGGAGAAATGAGACACGCATACATCAATTACTACCTTCCAATTATACAGGAGTATGATAATGATTCTTTATTTAAATTAGTCTACTAGAACAAACTCTAGCCCTAACATTGACCCTAACCGTACACTGAAACAACTGAACAACAGCAACACATCAGTGCTTGATTGTAGGGTTAGGGTTAGGGCTAAAGTAGCGATCACAATTATGTCCCTAACTAACTGGAAAGACAATCATAATGTGCCATTTTTACACTTACAGGTTGTGACTTCTGTAGTTGAGACTGACCTGGACCATCAGTCACAGAAGAATTGAGTGCCTAAAAACACACAGAATGATGATACTTACTATCTGACTTCTCCAGTGAATAAGCGAATGCTTCCTCTAAGAAACATAATGCCCATGTCAAAGACATAAAGTAATGAAACATGTTGTTGGGAGAAATGCCTTCCATGTAAAATCTGATTCTATTTTTCCTTCCAATTAGACGTTCAGGATCCTGAAGAAAAAACAAACAAAAAGAAAAATTAACTTTCTTATCATCAACATCACTATTCGCACAATGCTTAACAAAATAGAACGTCCTCTTGTCTCATTCAAATACTAACATGAATGACATCTGGATGGTTTTTATAAGCCTTTCAACCTCCTGTAGTGGTGGTTATCTCAGCTGTCCACAACCGTGGTCAGTAAATGACATAACGCAATAAACTATTGTGTTATGTGATCAAGATTTGAGTTCGGACATCTGGAATGTGTGTTGTTCTCTATTTGAATCGAAATCACATTTACCTGAACCAACTGTGACTCTCAGTCTCAGCAACAGGTGAAATCAAGTGAACAACAGATACGCAAATCTCTGTTTAATGGCTGAAATTAATAATTTAAATGTTTATTTTGCATGATCTAGATCTAGATTGTAATTATTATTGTGTTCAAATTTTAAATTTCTGAGTTTGACTTCGAATAGGAACAGCAATCTAACATTTCTGCTGGTGTAATCACTCGACATTTGAAGTCAAACAGAATAATTTCTTTAACACACTTAGGATCTCGATCTTGCTCTTACCGTCTCCTCAGCACAAAATAAACACGGCGATTCGTTCACCGTTTTATCAAAGTTAGAATATGTCGCAATATTTATAGGCAATAGCTATTGCAAAATACTGGTGTTGTTCAAGGAAGCTGAATGTAACACCCGGCAGGGGAAGCTACTCTGAATGCTATAGCTTCCCCGAAACTCCCTCCACCCATCTTTTACAGTACTTAGAAGATTACATGAGAGATGCCGTGGCCGTGTACGTGGATTGGCGGTTGCTACTCGACTAAAATATATCTTGGAGGTCGCTAGTTTAAGTCTCGGGTCATACCGTTGGGGAGTGGGAAGGATTCGAATATAAGATCTAGAATTTGCATTTTTTCAGTGACTCGAGTCGATAGCCTTCTCCTTTAACTAGGGTACTGGTATCAGAGCACAATAACAATATAACATTTCGGAAGTCCCGTGTGTAAGATTTGTTAACTACTCCCGGTAGTTAAAAATCGGATGAAGAGCAGGCGGAGACGCCCTCATATGGGCAAACTATCAGTATCAAGCAATTATTCTCAAAAAAAAAAAATAATAATAAAAATAAAAGAACTACATAAGGAATACAGAATAAATGAATAATATTAAGAATTATTCAAATATAGCTCAAAATTTAATTTGTATGGTTTTTATAAGCTTTTCAACCTCCTGTAGTGGTGGTTATCTCAGCTGTCCACAACCGTGGTAAAGAAAATAACATAACACTATTGTGTTATGTGTTCATTGTCGTCTCAAACTATTTAATTTGTAGAAACAATTCTTTTCCTTTTGATCGAGTTTCGTGCTGTGTGATTACTGCTGCGAGAGAGCTAAATAAATACCAGAGTATTATATCTTAAAGGTCATTTGTTCATGACAACATAATATTGAATGTTGCAAGATAAGTCATCTTCAATGGAACACTACATATTAGGTAATAAACCATAAAAAAATATAAATAAATAAAAAATGTCATGACAAGATCTCTTCATCACTTTTTGTTTGTTTGTTTCTTTCTTTCTTTTTATATAGCATGGCAGGTAACCTGAGGGAGAGACACAGTGAAAGTGTGAGAAGTGCTGAGGTTTGGTTCAAACTTTGCCAGTACTCAGCAGTATCTGGCTTCTTGTGTAGGGAAGCACGATGTTTAGCCTTCACAGATATAGTCAAATAAATTTCAGAGGTCGATCGAATGTATAGGTTTACGTCGTGCACAGCAAAGAAATTTTGTCATACAAACATCTCAATAAGATTAAGAGTAAGCAGAGACACCGTTGGCCGGGCAAAAATTTACAAAATTCCAAATTTCTACCCACGTCAATTCCTCTCACCCAAACTGGTCAGGCACTTTAAGTTTTTGGGATTGAAATTCACTCTCAATTTAGTTCTCACATGTAACAGAATCACTGATGTGCACATAACACAATAGTGTTATGTTATTTTTTTACCACGGTTGTGGACAGCTGAAATAACCACCACTACAGGAGGTTG
>JBCAUA010011024.1:0-13139 GCA_038406235.1 Peronia verruculata | reverse complement strand
GTTGCGCGTCACTATATTATGAGCACAAATGACGTTACACAAATTTGTTGTTCTAGGTGAGCCTAGAAAAATGGTTCCAGAGTATATGTTGGAAATTTTAGGTCGATGTGACGAAAATTGACTAAGTTATGATCAAACGGAACTTAATTATCGGCCTGCCCTCGTACGAAAAATTGTTGTGTTTAAATTGTTTTGTAAATTGTTTTGATGCAAATTAGAAAAAAGATACATAAAGTAAAATAATTTATTCAACCGTTGTATTATAACCAGTGTCAGAGCCTTCTTTCAATTTATATGATGATAAAGACAAATGATCATTTCACAGTTGACAGGCAAAATAACAAATCAATATTCATTTGCTTTTTTCCGGTGGAGGGAGGCAGTAAGTCACATTTTTAAACAAATTTACTTCCTGTTTTCATGTTCCATACTTCTTTTCAATTTTATTTTTTCATTTGTAAAATATGAATTTTTATTCTGTTTCATTTGTTTCATTTTGGAAAGGTGCAATATTTTAATTTTGGGAAATTATTTGAAAATGCCAATGTGTTTGCAAGAACTTGAACTTTTTACAGTGCTCTCTTCAGTTCCAAGGCATTGACTTCAAAAGAAATAAAATTATGCAGAGCTATAGAACACATAAATAACTGTTTTTCAGGTGAAGAGCCAAGGTATATAAGAGAATGTGAGCAGAACCTGATGAAATCAACTCGTCATCGACTCCGCATGCCAGTTCTGCGTCGTCATGGTTACTGTGTGCCTGCACGTAGAAATGATCCGTTCAATCCCTTGGACTCCACAGACAACCGATTTGTGTACTGTTTTTGCAATGATTGGAATGGTTGCAACAGCTCATCCAGCGTGCAAATATCATGGATGTTGGTGTTTGGGATTGGGAGTCTGGGGGCACTACTGTTATCCAGGTGGTTGTGAAATTTCCTTACTGACTCTGCTCTTTAATAGAAATAACAGAAGTTTTCTTAATTTGTTTTTTGTTTTTTTTCTTTGTTTTGGGGTTTGTTTTTTTTTTTTTGTGTGTGTAAAATTCTTTTTAAACGTAAGTGAAAACTTCAGCAAACAAGTATGATGGTTGTAATGAGGAACACAAACATGAACTTGAAACCAAACACCTGTAGATGTTATGTCATGAAAATCCAGCTATGCAGCTAATTTAGACAACTGAAAAGTAATTCACAATAACAATTTTTTTTTTCTGCCAAACCATTTCTTGAGTTTGAGATTTTGGAAGAGCAATGTTTTTTCCAAAAATTATGAGTGCCTAATGTACATAAACTCCTCAAGGTTTGATTTAATGTCTTTACATTATGTGCCCATTGTGTCATATCCCCAAGTTTATGAATAACCCCAGATGTTTTCAGTAGGTAATAACTCAGACCACTTTTTTTTTTTTTTGTAAACTTTTCTTTTTGAAATGGTTTAACTTTGAGAAAACTTGTAAACTGACAGCAGAATTGATATCCCTTTTTTTTTTATTCATTCCTGAATCATCTTGTCTTAGGTGAGAGAAAAGATTCCACCAAAAGTTCAAACTCCCTTAACAGTTTTTAAGGGTTGTGGCCTATAGAAAGGCAAATAAGTAGCCAAGACTTTACACAAACATAGATAATAATATCATTATGTTTAATTCTTTCCATTCAATGACAGTCATGCCATCTTCATTGTACATATTTCATTCAGGTATGAAAGCGACATACACGTAGTTACGTTTATTTCCTCACAGACATGTCTGTAAAGCCCTATTTGATGATGAATCTTCCTAAATTTTAGCTGCCAGGACTGGTGAAAAGTAGATATGAGGTTTATTAAGTCATTTAATTCCACCTTTTCCTTAAGATCAAGAATTGAAATTTAAAAAAAAAAAAAAGAGAGAATGATCAAGACTGGAAATTTTGGTACGTGTATTTAATAATCAAGATGAATGTGTGATTTAAGATGCATATGTGGATTTTTTCTTCAAATTTAATATTTAGTACATTTTTCCTTCTTCTTTAATGATCATCTCTCCTGAGGTATGTGTCAATTTCATCCTAGTGCACCTCAAAAGAGGCCACAAAAAAGAATTGAAATGAAGGTTTGGTATGTGTACTGAAAGGGGGTTGAAGGGTAAGTCAGTTAAAGATTGGTCATTCATTAAATAATTTGTTTTTTGTTTTTTTTTGAGCCATACTGTTTCTTTGTTAGAATAAGAATGGATGAATCAGGAAAAACTAAGACTAAAACCCATTTTGGGTCATCTTTTCTTTGTCATGTTAAAGTTCAATTGCTGAACACCATTTAATATTATCACAGAAGTGCAAAAATTGTATCAACTGTTCTAGTGACCATTTCTTCTCTTGAAAATCACATTCCACATTTTACCATTTTGTTTTAACCATCCAGGTGAAATTAATTATTAATAACATTGTGCCTCATATGGAGAACTGGCCCTTACCTTTTGCACATTCCAATTTCATGTCAGTTTCTTTTATAATAGAATGTATGCTGTAAATATGGTTTATACATGTACATGTATATTTCTTACCTGTGCTTTGAGGAAAGGAATGTGAGGATTTATTGCTTGCCTTATGAATGGAGAAGTCTGTGTAAATGCCAAAGTTTATTTGTATTAATGGATGGCTCCAAATGAAAAATTGCAAGCTTGAGATGGAGAACTCAGAGTTTGTGCTGATTCTGTAACTTTCATCGATACTTTTTGTTTTTGCATCTTGCTCATTCTATTCAAGAATCAGAAGGCAGTAAATTGTTTTCATATGAATCATGATTCAAATTATATTTCTGTAATTTTGTAGACATATTTTTTTTTTTTTTTTTTTTGTTATCTAAAAAAAAAAAAAAAGCTTCATACATATAGCTGATCTAAACTTATCGAAAGACAAAAATTGTTACCATTAGATCTAAATTATTATTTTATAATTAGGACACAGACATAAACATTTGCTTTTTGGGTGCTTGAAATTTTGTCTGTGAAGATATGGCAACACTGAGCTGAAAGATGTACTGTTTAATACTGAGCATGTCCCGAAAAGGATTGTTTCTCTGTCATGTAAATTTTGTGAGTATGACTGAATCTTCGAGTGCCTGTTTGAGCCTGTACTGTAAACCAGGGAATGTATATATGTCTGTGAGGCAAGATTTGCTTTTCCACATTCCATGAATAAACTATAGATACATTTATCACTAGCATTCCTTTCAATCGTACAATTTTTTTATGTAATAAAAGTTATTCTTTTAAAATTTCTGTATTTGACATTTCTGTATATCTATTGCTGTAGTGTAAATACAGACAAGCAGATCAGCCGATACAGACATATTTCTTACCATTATAGCACATCTAGTTTAAACTGTTGTTTCGGAAGAAGGGCATGACTCAGACTATCAGTTAAGTCGTAACTATTACTATTCACATACAAGATCCAAACGAAGCCAGTTCATAATGAAAGATAAACAATATTTTATTGGATTTTTATTGAAAAGAAAAAAAAAAAGGAAAACTCCATATTAGTATTCAATCATGCAAGGTGCCCTGACAATCTGACTCGATGCATTTATTTATAAAAGAAAATAAAAAATAAAAAATAATTCCTTTTGCCAACTTATTACAAATCTGTTTGACTACCTTACATGAGAAAACCTTCTGAAAATAATAGTTTGGTGATAAGCCTATGAGTAGACTGCCTTTAAAATATACAATGTATTCCGAAAGCATATTTCAGAGTGGCTTATGGTTTGGAAGGTTGTAGGACGCACCATGACTGCCAGAAGACACTGTGATAATAAAGAAATTGAATACAAATACATATCTTCTTGATTGCAGAGCAAATTGACACTTAGTAAATCAAATTGCTGTTGATCCTAGTTTACTCAAAAGACAATCATTATTCGCTGGAACATTTTGGCCTCATAAAAAAACATACAAGAAGTAGACTTATTAAAAGAAATAAATACATGTACACATTTCTTCTTCTAATTTTGACTAGAATCAAACTACTGAAGCTTTTTTCAAATCAGTACTCTCTACTACAAAAACAACAAAAAAAAAAAAGTTGATGTTTGATTTTCCGAACAAATGTATAAATTAAAAGTATCCATGTGCATGTAAAATTATTTTATATCTAAACTCAACTTTACTGTTACTGCTCTCCGCTAGAATTTTAAATCAAAGAAAATGAAAAGAAACCAATGCAAATAAATAAGCCTCTGAGTAAATCTTGCAGAAAAATATGAAAAACAACACATCATATAACTTATATAATTCATGTATGGATGACAACATAAAAAATAGCAAGCATTAGATTTACTTTTTTGAGTGGTTCAGATTCTTACAATATCCACTTGTCCTCTTGGATTGTTCAGTAATGACAAGAAAATAATGTAACCTTTGATAAGAAAGCCACTTAACCCTTCCAAGCTTCTTCAAACATCACAGATTTTGTGATAATCATCAAAATTTTCAGCGCTGTATGTTGAGCTGAATTAAATCTTGCAGTTATCTGTTTAAAAGTGAATCATTCAGAGTTCAAAATGGACTATTATAATTTAAACAAGAGAATATGTAGGCTTACTTGGGAAGAGGGTATATTATAGGAAAAAAAAATATAATCTCTCGAGGAGGTAAGATCAATAATTTTATTGAATTCAATAGTTGTAAATGTTTACTGTTGGCAAATTACTAAAATGTGAGTCTGAAGCACTAGACAAAGTAGTTCTTGTGTCTGTTTCTTTTTTGCTAATTTTTTTTTCTTTCGGTCTTTTTTTTTTTTTTTTTGCAAGAAATTCACCAGATACATTTTTTATCCTCAACCAGCCTCTCACATGACAGAAATCTGAACATATACTGCCATATCTAGATTACATTGCATTCTAAATTAACATCCCATCAATGATGCCCATGAGATTATACTTTATAAAAACATAATTGTCCCAGTCCAAGGATGATGAAAATCTGGTTAATTATACTAAAATTACTTTCATCTCACAGACATGACATGACATGATGAATTATCACAGAGAAATTATGACGCTCACAACCTCAACAACAACGAGCAAATGTCAATGCCTGATCACATTGCAACTATTCTCTGTAACTCATGTACAAAGCCAAAGAAAAATTTAAAAAACACAATGTACCTTATTTTCCAGGCAGTAAATGGAATTTTTTTTTTTTTTTAACAAGAAAAATTTATCAAAATTTTGCATTTCAAATACTATATAGGGATTGCAATTCTTACATGTGACTTTCCTGAATTTGCAACACTGATGCACCAGTAATGAAGGACTGGTTTGTTCGACATTGTAATGTCTTAGGGATGGAAACACCCAATTTCTATGTTTATATTGGATCTATGTTTATATTGGATAAACGCATTGTTGGTGGACAAGTCATTCAATATGGGTTATTATTATGCTGTATGTTTGTGTTGGATTAGCTATCTCTGCATTCTAAATGAAAAGACATTAACCTACCCGTGAGGACACGTTTCGCACCAAGGGGAGATCCAGCAAGAGTCCATTTAATTTGTTTCCATGTGATCAAATAATAGACCCATGCTGACAGAAAAATTACAAGATTACGATGTCTAAATTAAAATTAAAATAGAAAAGCATGGAAATCAAGGTGAAACAAAACAGAGTTCAGCCATACCAGTAAATAAACAATGAAAGGTGCACAACAGTTTTGTGCTGTCCACAAAATCACAATGGCACGCAGGCACTGCATATAAATTGTTAATTAGTATATATGTACATGCTAGGCATTTAATAATATTATTTATATAAATGTCTTACATATACGATGTACATGTATGTTGTAAAATTGGAATTGCAAACTGTTGTAGTACAAAAGCAAAATATTGATTGTCACGGATATCTGTTTAACATAAAAAATTCTTTTTGAAATCTGGAGTTATATTAAAGAAAAGAAAGACGAGAATTTCAACACTGACAGGGTTCTGGTTGTACGTAAATGATTTCCCATTGCTGAAAATCTGAAGCCAAAAACAAGATTCAAATTCAAGTTTATCACTTGTACACTAAACTCAATTTAAACCATCATGAATTGACGAGATAAAAAAAACATGCCCACTCTCTCACAAGGCAAAAAAGACTTTGTGTTTATTATTAAATCAAAACAGCTAGGATAGAAAATTTTACATGGCATCTGACATAAAAACATATAAAACTGATACCTTGATTTGGAGCATATCAATGTGTTCTTTTAGATCTCTACTGAAAGTAAAGCTTCCACAAAGCAGTTAATTTCTAAGGTGAATGTCAATATCCTTTTTTTCTTTTTTTAATAACTGACTCTAAGTGTAAAAACTAACAAAAGAATAACCATTAAGCAAATTAAATACTGCATTCTATGGCATAGCACATTTTAAAATAATAAAAAAGTTATTGGATATATTGCACTGGTTACATGAATACATGTACTAACATTTTCTAGTTTAATATGCCACAGCCATTGTGCATGAACAAAGGTCTTGGTTCCTAAAATCCTGAGGATATCCTGTGTTCTTTCTTCCAAGCAACACAGGGCTATACTGATTTAAGAGCATATCCTGATTGTGTCTTAATCTTTGGGACTAGAACATATTGATTATCCTTAGAAAACATAAAAAAAAACAATTTTTAGAAACTGTGCTGTGAAATCACCAAGACCATATGAGGAGTTTCAAGGCAAAATGAGACATATATCCAAAATGACAATTTGCTCTTCAGCAGTTATTATTTATCATTAAGTAATAGAATTTTCTGAAGACTTTCTGGAAGCATAAGTCGCATCTGGTGAAAAGGAAAGTCCTTACCATGCACTATCACCATTCCCACAATTGAGGGGTATAACTTAAACTTTTCAAAAGTGGCATTTGTAGCGTTTTCTCCTGAAATCCTTCATATATTCATTAAAAATACACAATCCACAATGAATCTGTCATTCAATAATTTTAAAGTATAAAGTCAATATTCTTTAAAGATATTTATACCTCATTCAAAGTAATAGTTACTTTCTGTACTACACTCTAAAATGGTTATTATGAAAACTCATAGTACAAACCTTCATAATTATGAAATAATCTTTTGGAATGATCATTTCATATGTAATTTATCATTTTTAACATGAAACAAAACTATGGGCTAATATATTTTATTGCAAAATGCTTTCACTTCCCCAATTGCACTTTTCTTCCACATTACGGCACGACCCAGAACAAACTCAGGTGCCAGATCAATTTCTTTGGAAAAAGAAATCACCCATGAATGTGTCAAGTACCCTCAATGTGTTGTACAGCTTACAATACTATGACACAATAAGAAAATAAGCCACGAGGCACAATCGTGTAGAAATCATACCCTGTCTTCCCCAATTTCACTCCTCACTCGCTGTTCATAATTCATGGCCCCAATCAAATACGATATACTGTGTGAGGGAGTAATATATTTATGTGCATTTGTGAGGCTGTTACGATTCAAAGTTATTCATCGCCAGAAAGTCAAAGTATGAGAGAATGGATTGGTCTTTTTAATCATACACTCATGCACACTTGATGAGCCAAACCAGTCATACTTGTCACTTTCTTGAGAGGCAGTGTTGAGAAGATTAAACTTTCCTCAGTTTCATACAGCAGGCAACAGTGAAGATCTATCAACATGACACTTAAAATTAACCACAAATCTTGTTTAGATCTAGGCCCAGTAATTAATGATGAATTCATCAAAACCAAACATGTCAAAGTATAAGAGTACTACAACTCTATCGCTGCGGTTGAAAGGAAATTACTTCAGGAAATTAATGAAGGCATTTAATGGAATAGTTGAACATCTGCAGAAAGTATGACATTCTAAACTTGACTTTCTTGAGTTTTGAAGAACAGAGCTCTCATTGACTAGTTTCAACACTTCCAAGGGAAGAAGTAATGTAATTAAATCACAGACATATTATTACTATGCGTACTATTATGTCTATGAATTAACTTGCTTCCAAGAAATGCATTTCCTGTTTCAAAATGGCCTTAATAATTATTTGAAATAGCTATAATACAAATGTTTTCCATTCCCAGAAAATTTCATATTAACCATTTTAGAATGTAGTTTATCACAACTTAGACTGTGGAGAAGCATATGAAACTAAATTTGATACTTGAGGTACTGATCTAGTTTTGATGCATACTGAGAAAATGAGCAGTGAAGTCATATTTGTCTTGCAACAATTTTCCGCACATATTACATTTGCGGACATCTCCCTTATCATGCATGTTTCGATGAATGTGATACATGGCAGCATCTTGAAAAATCAGACAGCAGAACTGGCACTTGTGGACATCGTCTCTTTTCATCAGATGAGTAATGAGTTCCTCAGCTGTAAAATTGACCAGGGAAATCCTGTTATTGACTTTCACAAGACCCGCATTTCCGACAGTGCCACTATGTCCCGAATAAGTGAGATTTCCTCCATGCGAGGAAGAATTCATTCTGTTGTCCCCATTCATTGTCACTGGATGAGCTCGATTGACTGGAGGAGTCATATTCCTGCGACTGTGAGATCGAGTCTCAACGGAGGTTGGCACAACAGGGGGATTCATGTGTCTTGTTACCACTCCTGGTACATTGTGCTTGTTTTGTACATTACCATGGTAGGGAGGATCATTCTTATCATCCACAGTTTCACCAGTATCTTGGTATTCTTCTGGTCCTGATTCATCATCCGAGTTCCCATCATCCACACTGGTGGAATTCTGAACGGGAGAAAATCGCTGAAAATCAGTCGCATTTCTCTTGCCTACAAGTGGCATTTCTGGTTCTTTAGCTGGAGATTCACTGTAACATTTTCGCACAAATGACGGTTTTCGCCTATGTCCACTGCTAGTTCCTGTTGTGCCCTGGTGCTGAATCGAAGAATCTGCGGCATTTGATCCAGGACTTTGATCATTCGACTCATCACTATCTTCTATTCCTCCATATGCCACATAACCTGATGGGTGGAGGAACATCCCCTCTGATGAAAAACTTGGAGCTGAAATTTTAGGGCTTTTGTCTGAATCTGCCCCACTGGTACTATTTGCTGTTTTACACTCATCCTTACTACTGTTAACAGTTTTTCTTCTTTTGTCTTCTTCTTTATTCTGACCTCCACCACTTAGATCCATCTGTCCTGCATTGACACTCCCTGTTGTTGCACCGTTCCCGCTGCTGGCATTGCTGTTGGATACATTATCACTTATCAAATTGGTTTCTTGCTTTATGTAAGGCATACCGTGCCCAATCATCTGCATGAATGCATTGTCATCATTTGGAGGTGGACTGAAATAGAACAGCACACATCACATCAATCCAGATTTCTTCAGCCCTAGGATTAAATATTGTGACAGTGAATATGCTAGCAGGGATGTCAATCTATACACATGAAAAAGTTGGAATATTCTTAAAGCAACACATAAAACTGAAGTACGTTAATGGGAAATAATACCGGATTTGGGGCCAATAGAGAAACTACTGACAGCCAAAAAGTAGGAAATCCTACCAGATTTGGGGCCAACAGAGAATTTGCTGACAGTCAAAAAGTAGGAAATCCTACTAAAGTAGGAAATTTGACATCTCTGATGCTAGGCAAATACTCAAGATAACTCAAGGAGGTTGGAAGACACATATAGAATTTAACGTACACAAATACTAAATTAAAGTCCTACATCAAGAACAGTTGCTTTCTAATTCTACTACACATCAAATTAGAAATTCTATTGCTTAATAAGCAAGTCTGAAATATTTTATTTAATAAAATGTGTGAAAGAACAGAATAATATTATACACCTGCAAACATAAAAGAATCAATTGTATATTTGTCTGATAATGCTTCAAACACTCGTTATGCTACTGTAATGAAAGATGATGTGTAAATATATTATTATCATTACATAATTTCCCATTAGACCATATCCCTTTCATAAGCAGTTTCACATTCCATGAAGTGGCAATAATTTGTATCTCATTTCCCACTATGCCATTATGGAGTGCTTAATTTGTCTTTCCAGAACCAATCTCCTTAAATCCTATATACGTTTTGTTTGTTTGTTTGTTGTTTTTTTCTCTCCTTTTTTTTGTGGGAGAGATACAGCTACATCTGCAAACACTTTCACTGATCCCTATCACTGAATGCTCTTACCCCTGCCTGAACTGCTCCATCTGTCCAGCTGTTCCCAGAAGTGGTCCCTGTCGCCCAATTAATTCTTGACCTGGTCGGTCCAAATGCTTTTTCAAATGAGCATCCAAACGTTGCTTCTGGGTGAAACCAACATGACAAATCCCGCAGACAAAAGGTTTCTCGCCTGAAAAGTTAGAAGAAAAAATAGTTAATCAGAAAAAAGGACAATATTATGCTTTAAATTTTAAGAAATATCCTACATCCTTCATTTGTGCTACCAATGTTGCTAAATGCTGAAATATCTTATCTTTTCAGGAAATAATTATACAATTTGATGCTAAAATGAAACAAATTTGCCCTGAGTTGTTTCAGCCATTTTGATACGAATTCTCAGAAATGCAAATTGTTGGAGAAAACTAACTTTATAGTTATAAACAAAAAATAAGACATCAAATTATGCATAGAAAAAAACACAGTTCAAGACAGTTAATATATATTTTTTTCATAAAGGACAAGCTAATGAAAACAGCATCAATTGTCTCTATTTAATTTACGAATAAAGATAAAAATTCACCAAACTGCTGTGCCATTTTTTGGACACAAAGTAAAATATCACGTATTAATGCAACTTTTTCTTTGACACAAACATACCTGTATGAATACGCTTGTGACTGCTGAGATGAGAAGACTGGGCAAATCTTTTATGACAAATATGACAGGCATATGGCTTTTCTCCAGTGTGGGTCCGTTTATGAATGTTCAGATGAGCTTTCTGGGTAAATTTCTTGTGGCAAATATGGCAAGCAAATGGGCGATCTCCAGTATGGATACGTTTGTGTTCTATCAGCGCATTGGCTGATGACAAGACCAGTCCACAATAGGTACAGGAATGGATGGGCTTATTTGATGGAGGAGCAGGAGCTGGGGTTGATATCTGCATGGAGGTGGAGCCTTGCTGCATAGATGGAGGATCATAAGGCATAGAGAACGTGGATGAGCCTCCATATCCAGATGGTTGAGAAGATGGATTGTTGTAGCCTGACATATTAATGCTTCCACCTGATGCAGATGAATTTGGGAATGCATTTGGTAGTCCTGAGAGATTACCATATGAACCGGGCATGCTCCCATTATCAGGGAACTGTGGATAACTTGACTGGTAATCTGATATGCTGTTGGAATTGTCCATGAGTGCTTCATATGAATCCATTCTATTGAAAAAATACAGATATATTCAATTTATTAAATTATATTATTCCAAAATGTTCCAAGTTTTTACCATTTTCCAAAGTAAATGAAATCAAATCATTGAACATATTCAGTTCAGATAAAGATCCCGAACATGATTGAAACAAATATTGTTGGTCAATACTAATGAGAAAAGACAGATGGATTTTTTTTTTCTTTTTTTTAGCTGTTCTATCTGTACATAAATTGAAAGGTGATATGGCAAAAGGAGGATGTTCAACACACTAAATTTTGGCTGCTACATTGAATGTATATAAAACAATTTTGGGCACATCATATAAGCAAAAGATATGTGTTCATAAAACTGGTACTTCTATGGTGGAGAAAAGAACAAGAAACATTAAGTACAAGTTGACAACTAATGTACAGATTAAGTCATTGGTGAGTCTGGTTTATATACAGATTAAGTCATTGGTGAGTCTGGTTTATAAACTACCTGTAATCCCCTTTGGTGCACTTATTTTGGAAGTTCCAAGTCTAAAAAATGTTATATCTGTTTTGAGTTTGCGGAAATAAATGAGAAGTTAGTAACTCCACATTTTCTCGGTTCTCCCATATGAAGACAGTTCACATAATTCTATTCTAATTCGAGATCAGTAAACCATATTTCTGAACATCTTCCGTGAATAAAAACGCAGGAACAACGTAACTCTTCACTAACTTAAGACATCACGAGTTATTAGAGTAGTTCCCCTTCACTCGCCAGGGTCGCGGATATCGATCGATCATGAAGCAATCAATGGCTGTAAACAATGGTCTCTATCACGATATCAATAAAATATAATTCACAAAACAACTATCAAAGTTTCCTTGTTTCTCTATAGAACAACAGAACGCGTGATTTGGCAAGAGCAAGAACAGAATTGCTCTCCCACAGTGAATTAGGTCAGCTATGAGATCACCGTGCCAGCTTCCAACCCGAACCGTATGTTTCGTTCTGCGTTATCGTTCCATTATCGTGACCGTCGTCTTTTTGATGAAACCGAAACAAGTGTATCAAGAGTTAGTCATATTCTTACCTGGGAGCGTGTTGTTTCCCTATGTAGATAGGCGTTATCTACGGCAACAAGGTAGATCATATGATAGGGCCTTCTCTTTGTGTGTGGCAGGGAGGAAGTAATTATCGCTACCGTCATCAACGCAATCATCTCATCATCGAATAACGACAAGCTAGGCCCTCTAGCGGAAGTCTAAGGGTTGCAACTCTATCGTTATCAGTTAAAGTGTGAACCGACTGCTAGATCTACTTCTAGACAACAGAGCCTCAAATATCCATCACAAGTACCGGGACTTATCAACAATAATTCTGATCTGATAATTTATTTACCGTATTAATGTTATATAATGTATCTAAGGTTAGACATGGGCAGTGAGTATTTCTTTTGCAAATTTAATCATCCCGAATCAATGCGCTATATGTCACAAAACATAGGCCTAAATTTACTTATTTATTTATTTATATATTTATTTATTTATTTATTTATTTATTTATTTATTTATTTATTTATTATTTATTTATTTTGTTGTATTAAAGTGATAGTGTGTTATGAGGATTGGCACTACAATTATCGGTCTGTCGGTTTGTTTCCCGCTTCGAATTAAATTCAGCCATTAATTTTAGAGAAGACGTAAGCCCAGTTAGTACAGGTGCGATGTGTACGTTGTTCAATTATCATGTTTTATCGATCTCGCGTGTGTGTGTGTGTGTGTGTGGGTGTGTGTGGGTGGGTGGGTG
>JBCAUA010011013.1:0-13140 GCA_038406235.1 Peronia verruculata | reverse complement strand
TTTATGCAAATAAATTCATGGTTAACCCTTTAATTAGTGTTTTATCATACTTTGGGGGAGGGGGGAAGAGGAAGCTGGAAGATAAGATTTCTGTCTTGAAAATTATATCAGAATACAAGATTTGATGAGTTTACGTAGATATTTCATAGGATTCATGCAGTAATAAAATGGGTGATAAGTTATGCAAATATATGTAAATTTGACTATCAGATTAGCATGTTGTCATACTTTTAAAAGTCTCATTGGGATTTGCATTGAAAATTAACTCAAGTGTATAAGAAAGAGAGACATGAACTAGATAAAAACTAGATAAGAAAGAGATACAAATAAACATGACCCTGAAATGTCATAATTTATGCAAATATATGCAAATATTTGGTTCTCTGATTAGCATTTTATCACACTTTTGAAGGTGTTGTTCGAATCAGCATTGAAAATTATATCAGTATAGTACTTACCTTGGCAAGAAAGACAGAGAGACTACTCATTGGCAAAATACCAACACATTACCATTCAAACAACAGACAATTTATGCAAATATATGCAAATTTGACCTCATGTTAAGCATTTCATCATATATTTGAGGGTTTCATTGGAATCTGTGCTAAAAATTACATCAGTATGCAAAATTTTAGGAGTTTGGTATGGTAAGTAAGAGAGATATAGCATTTTCAGTGATAAAATGGGAATTTTGAGGGTCCATATTTTACGCAATATATTCCCTTATCTCCACAATAACAATTTTCGAATGTTCAAATGCATATAACTCTTTTATTTCTTGACCGATTTTCAAAATTCAAAAACTCATCTTCACAAGAAAACAATCTCTTAATTGCTTATTTGCACAAAAAGAGATTTTAAATTTTCTGATTGGCATTTGCTACTTTCATCCCAGTCCCGTACCACTGCACGCAAGATCTCGAGCACAAAAGGACTGGTATAACAGGAGAAGGGGAACGGTGAGTGAGGTAATATGATACCCTTGAGCTTTCAGTGTGCTTCGGCAAGGCTCGATTCTCGGCACTGTGTTGGGGACAGCGATGAGGCAAGAGTCGGACTCGAGGCCAGTGAAGTGCCGTGTGTGTTAGATATCCATGTGGTTAGAGTTGCTCTGAAAGACTTCTTGACTGTTGCTTGTACTAGTTAGAACTAGTACATGAACATACATGTACTATGACTTGTAATAATATATATAATGTTACTGTTATATTGTTGTTATTGCCTCAGATGTTGTTGTAGTAGATGACATTGACAGAAAAATTAATGTCATATATCCTGCTGTCAGGGCCTTCAAAGTGAGGATATGGTGTCTGTTATATACAGTGGAAACCTGATAAAACAAGATTGCTGGGACCAAAGAAAAGTGCTGTAATAAGTGGATCCTATTGTTACCGACATACAATGAATTAGAGAAATAAAACAGTGTTAGTCTGTTGCCTGATTATAGGAGAGATTATTTTTTTTTCCTGAATATTCTCCCTTCATTTAATTCTTTTACTTTTGCGTGCCCACATGATTCAGCAAAAGTCATAGTGATGATCATAACCATATGTTAACATGATGCATAATATTATTGGAAGTTCATGTACTAGTAATAATAATACTAGCAATAGTCAAATGCCTTACAGAGCAACTCTAACCATGTGGATATCTAACACACACGGCACTTCCCTGGCCTCGCGTCCGACACTTGCCCATCGCTGTCCCCAACACAATGCCAAGAACCGAGTTTAAGCCAAAGCGCACTGAAAGATCATGGGTATCATATTACCTTACCCACTGTTCCCCTTCTCCTGGTGCCATAGTGTACAGTCCTTTTGTGCTCGATCTCTTGCATGCAGTGGTATGGGACTGGGGTGAAAGGCAGTAATCACTGTGGTGATGTGGGAAATGGAAAAGTTATGGAAGTGATAAAATATGCGATGGGAATAAATCTTGCTTAATCGACATCAAACAGCAGTTGAAACACATTGTGATATTAACACCGCAAAATGTGTACAAAAACAACTGCACTTGTCAATATCCATAATTGTTGATTGGCTAACTGGGCCAAGTGGTCAGTGAATAGCAAGATCCTTGTCTGTCTTACCTAATGTTAGGAGCTACGCATGCAAATCCTTTCCTTATCCATGTGGCCCACCACCTCAGCTTGTTTTGTTTACCATGTTATGAATAGTGAATGAATATCCCTCTTTCTTCCCAATTCCTCAAGCCACTTGGCTGATCTCATTGCCCATTACCCACCCCCTCCCCATCGTACGTCCCAGCCAGTGAACAAAGCAGATGAAATAATAGTGGTCAAGCGATCATCTTTGTTGTGGACTTGACCCAGTTATGCGCCTGGGCAGTTTTGAAGTACCACTAGGCATACAGGTGGACTGTACAGTGTGCGCTTAGAAGTACAGATATCCTGCTATAAGGGGTTCAACTGTAACAAACTACTGCTATACAAGATAATATTTTATTAATGTGAAGGGAGTGGGCATGGAGATTAGCGACACTCCTGTTGTGAGCGGTACTTTTATAAATGGTTCCATCTGTATGTTGTGTATGGCTGCATGTCTACAAGGATAGAAACGTCCAGATTTTTTCATGTGTGGGATATTATTTGATTTGGCTGTTTCCTGCTTGTGTATTCACAGAGACAAACCAATATTTCAGACAAGTTTAATGCACTTCATAATAATTTTGCTTATTTTTGGGTTTTCTCAGGCTGAATCATAGACGAAAAAATAAGATGATGGGTGAGTCGAAAGACTCAGCTAAAAGGAGCACACAGTCACTATCGGGAAATCCAAGATGGGGGTCGGAACACATAATTAAGAGCGCACTATGCTCAAATGCTTTTTTCTTCAGAAACTTATTTTTCAAACTACGGTTCCGGTAATTTTTGTTTTGCTTTTTTTTTTTTTTTTGTGTCCAGACTATCATAATTAACCATAAGATATATTATAGCAAAAACATCACAGAAAATAGTAGGGTAAATCCATCTATTACAGGTGACCGAAATCCTTTGTGAAAAACATTGTGGGTTAAGGGATTAGATTTCATTTGAGAAAAAAAAAAAGGGTTTTTTTTTTTTAATGTTTTATTTGATGTGTGCAGGTGTACTAAATTATATATTTTTTTATTGCTGTTGTTGTTTTGATGTAGATGTCAGGCCTTGTCCTTCCAAGATTAGTAGTACAAACATCTCCACATGGGAACCCAATAAACAAGGAGACAAAACAAGCAGGCCTTTAGACTGATTGAAATGGTAACAGACAACCCATTTGATTACTGTTTTGACTGCTTTGATGTTAAATTTCAATGTTAGATGAAGATTTATCTGTGCAAATAGGAACGAGATCTATTTTTGTTGTATGTGCTGTATGTATACGTGTATTCTGTAATTATTAGCACCTGACCTTTTGGTCAACATTTTTCAAGTTCAATGTTGAATGGGTCTTTTTTTCTGACACCATTATTTGCAAATGGGTTTGTTAGCCTGCAGGTAATTGCACGAATGTGTCAAGTGTATTTTCTTATCTGAAAGTGTACCTTTCATCTACCTAAGAAGTTAGATGCAGGTATTTTCAATCAAATGTAGGTAAGTCTGTATTTTAGAATTATCAAGATTGCCAAAGCCCGGTGATAAAAGTGGTCAATCAACGGTGTAAAAACAAACAAGAAGATATTTACTGGGTAATATTCTAGTCCCTCTTTGGAGCTGGTGAAAGGCTGAAGATAGATCAATGAATGTCCCAGTGCACATATATTGTTTGATCATGCATTAAAAATGTCATTTGCCCCATCTTTTAGCTTTTCTCTGTTCTTGGCTTTCTCTTTCATTGACCAGTCTCACCCCGCTCGTATCTTATTGCACATGTAATTAGTGCTGTACGTTTCTCTCAAGTGGACAGTCTGATAAAGTACTGATATGAAATTTCATCATGTGCACTCATGTGTCTTGATCTGACACTGGGTTCTTCTTATCTATTCTTAGGTGGATTATTTATGTGGGAGCGGGTTCCTAGGCGAGTAAATTATTGTGAAAAATCCATTTCACAGTAGAGATGGGTTCATAGGCAGATTGGGTTCCCAGGAGGAGACCACTTAGATCCAGTTTCTGTTATGTTAATGTGTTTTTGTCATTACCTCTCTGACTATTATGTGATGTCATTTTATCTAATGCATATGTTGCAGCTTTGCTGCTATCATCATTGTTGTTGTCCACATTGTTTATAGTGTTGTGTTGAAATTCTGCTGTATTGTTGGTAGTTTTTATTTTCAGTATGTCACTTTAGAAAAAAAAAAAGAAAAGAAAGTGCGATTGACTGCAAATGAAAATACAAATAAAAGGAAACAGCTTAAAACCTGGAAATATTGCTCAGCTTATGAAGTTCTTTTTATTAATGATAGTTGTAGATATGCATTGGCCTTTCTGTTTTATTTGTATCTTTTACAGAAACCGTCCACTCTTCCCCCTGACTCCCACTATATCTTTGCGACAGTGGTTCAGCATTGCTTGGATGTGCTCAGTGAGTTAGAACCAAGTCAACAGTCACACTCAGTTGTCACTGCGTCCAAATCATTGTCACTGACAAAATCAAATGAAACAATAGCAACTGCAACACTTGCCTTACAAGATGAGTCAGCTGAACATGACAAGATGGGAAGTGATAAAGATTCCAAATTCACAGATGCCACAGAAATCGATGAAGATGAAGAAGACTATACCAGCTGGTACATCCTAAAAGAGGAATCTAAAGAGTTGGCTGAGGTGAGATCAAAATTCAATGCAGAATTTGAGGAACTGAAGAAAACTTCTACCCTTTCTTCTGATTTCATCTCATTTTCTTCAAATTCCAAGGTTGCAAATGAAACACCTATGGGAAGAAGTGTTTCAAAATCTTCTACCGCTTCAAGAAAGCATGGTGATCTGTCTACTGAAACTGTAACGAAATTATCACAGCCCCCTGGAAACTCAACTGTGTCAGACAAGGTTGATTCAGGTGAGAAGTCTTTCCATGAGGAACAAAAGATGAATTCGGAAAAAGGCAGTTTTGCTGAGTTTCTAGACTTCATATCGTCAAAGACTACAGACATCAAAGACAGTAATAGTGAGAAGGATGTACCAGTGACTAGAAGCTCCATAGATCCGGACATCTCACCATCAGGGGAAGTTTTATCAGTTGAAATTTTCTTAAGTAATTCAGGCAGTCCAATAAGAGATACTCCTGTCACCGAATCAGCTTCTTCAACGAATGAGGCCACCGTTGCCTCACCACTGTTTTCCATCTGTCGATCTGGAAACAGGGACACTGATGGTGGTAAAAAAGTAGCAGGTGAACCACTAAAGGGAAAGGCCAAAGGTTATAGTTCTGGCTCAAATGTGAAATCAACTGACAATGAAGCAGTCTTAGGTTTGAGTGACTTACCAGCTGCAGTAGACAGAACTGGAGATCACTTGCCTTTATCTGAGACCAGTAAGACAGCTAAAAAGGCTGCTAAAAGGAAAATACAAGGAGATGATAGTTTCATTTCTTTTACATACACAGAGGCAAATATCAAAACAATGACATCCAATCCCAGTAAAAAGAGAAAGAAGAAAAAGAAATAGATCAGTTCATAAAGGAAGCAGTTCCAAATCTGGACCATAGCATCTTTACTTCTATTAGTCAGGGCCATTGTTTTAGGGAATGGATGGGGGAAAACATTTCTCCTGTATAGGAAAGATAGCCATTTTTTGGGAGGAATGGAAGTCTTCAGTAAACTAAGTTGTATATAACGAGTTTCTTTCTAGCAGGTGGTCAAAATATAGACTCCATTGTTGCCAGGTAAACTTAATCTTGTTATAAAATGTTCAAAGGGACATGAATAAATCTTGTATGTCACCCTTACTCTTACTGTAAACCCCAGCTCTTACCCTAGTCCTAACTCAAAATGTAACCCTAACCCTAGCTGAAACTCAAAATCTAAACCTAACCTAGTTCAGACCCTAACCCTAATTCTCACCCGAAATGTAACCGTACATTAAATCTTACCCTGACCCTAAATCTTAACTTGAATGTTAAATCTAATGCTGACCCTAAACCCACTTGGCCTGTTGCAGAACTTCTCCCTTTTTGTAGAGTATAGAATATAGATCTAGAACCTACATGGTCTAATTCAGTGTCCCAAAATATTAAACGATGCAATTTGATTGATCAGAAAGGAAAACCTGGTCGCAGTGGACCATCAAGTCTATTTTTGTTGGTTGTTGTGTGGAAGACTTTGTGTGGGATGGAGGTGGATTAAATACTAGAGACTACAAGAACACCTTTATTTAATGAAAGAAATGAACATCAACCATGTTGGACCAGATAACAGGAAGGAAGTGATTTTTAATTAGGCTATTGTTTATGACATAGAGTAATTATCGTTGTCTTACATAATAGGAAAATGTATTCAATTTTATAATCAAAGTAATAATCATAATAATAATGATGAGTTTACTCCTTAACAATTTTGACCACCTGGTTGCAATACAGTGCTCATCTGATACAGTGTGTATCGACATGTTTGGGTCCGGACATTTTGCGTCGATATAAGAGAAAGTCGATTTAAGAGAAACCTCTTTATGACAGTGTTCTTTCATTGCAGGGATGGCTTACTAAACAAACAAACAAAAAAAAATTGATAAAATCAGCACCTTTTTTAAACTTTCTGTTATGATATTTGGCCTTGAAAAGGACCATCAGTAGATCTTGCGTACGAGAATGCAGACGGCAGGGATTAGATCTAGTATTATTGATACAAGTGTAAGTGATTCCTAACAATCGTATGAAACACGAGACCAGGTCGCAGCACAAGTCAGGCTAGATCTAGATTTAGACAGTGCATGGGTGCATGCGTAAATGCATCATATGTAGATCTACACCAACCCACACACAACGACCCTTTCCCCACGCTGACGTACGGTAATCCAAACTAGACACAAGCCTCTTTGTTTCCCCTCCAGTGGAGCCACCGGCGCCGGGTCACATGGGGTTTTGTATAAGTCTACTGTGCCCGCCACTCCTCTCCTTCCCTGACTACCCAGCGTGTCAAACAAACGGCACACGGCTCTCCTCTTCTAAATTCTAGTTTGATTGAGTGAGGAGGGACGAGGAGACTTCTTGTGCACCAAAATAAAGCCTGCACGGCTAGACTGAGTGAGCTTGATCGGCATGTCAATACGCGTATAAGAAAATCAAAAGGAGAGGATGTCAATATAGAGGAATCTATTTACTATAAAAAAAAAGGACAAAAATCCGGACTTAGTAAATCATGTCAATAAAAGCGAAGTGTCTCTATAAGTGATGTCGATATAAGTGGTGGGCACTGTAGTTAGTTCATGTATTCAAACATCAGCAGAAAAAAAAGTGAGATCTTGGTTGTTAGTTCGTTTCTCCCATGAAATGTTGATGATGATCCAGATCATAAGGCTTAGATAAAACTAAATATTCTCCTACCATTTTGACATTGGTATCACATGCCGAAACAATTGGGTTAGAGCAATTTGACTGCAAATCATTGTGAGAAAGACAGCAATCACTATGTGACTGGCTTTTTAATAGTTTGCTAAGTGAACTTTTCGTGGTTGACTCCCTAATTAAACATCCGGTTTTCTAACTGCTTGTAAAACTTCTGTATATTCTATTAAGTCCTGTGTTATCTACATGTTTGAAGACAAAATTCTTTTTTTTTTTTCTTTTTTTATGAGTTTTTCAGTATTTTTATGGCACATTTGCCATCTTTTGCTCTGTGAAGAACAAAATTTTGCAACTTGACTTGCAAACTTTTGAATGATTGAAGACGACACAGTTGGGTTTTTCTGAATTCTTAACAACTGCACTTCCTGTTTGTGAAGATTTATCAAAGGTTTTTTGTTGTTTTTTTTTCTATGACATTTCTTTCTGAAGTCATATTTAGTGAAAACAGAAACTTTGCTACTCTGCTGAAAGACACACTCATATTTTGCATCTGACTTAATAGCCCGTTTTTTTCGGCCAGCTAAGTTCCTACATGTTGCTTAGTACAAGACATCTAAGACAAGTATTGTAAAGAAGGACAAAATTGCATTTCCCCCATTAACTGAAATGTGTGAAGCAAATAAATTATGAAAAAAAAAAAAAAAAATCTTACGATAAGGAAGGAAAATTTCCAACACTGCATACTTTTTTCAGAATTTTCTGTTCTCATTTTTGAAATCGATAAGCAAAGAAAAAAATTGTGTTTACTCTTTTTTTTTTTTTTTGTATAGGCTGCAAAGAGAAGTAATTTTGATGACGGTCAAAAAGCTTCATTTCCTAGTACATCAGATGATGTAATAGTACATGTAATACATGTATGCTACATGTAACAAACAGCAGTTTACATATCAAGATGCATTTTCTATACATGTAATAATAATTGCCATTGGGTCTAATCTGTCAGGTCTGAAGCAGAAATGAATATTGCTGTAGAAATACTGGCACACCAGCAGTCTTTTCTCACACTTTGTTTTAGGGTTAAGGGTAAGTGCTTAGTTTTTTGGGTTAAGGGTAAGCCTTTAAATTTGAAAACCTTGAAGACTAAGAGGAAAGAACAACAGATGTTTTAGACGTTTTGTTTTGGTTTTTTTTTTTTTCTAATACATGTATTTTCAAGGTTGTAGATCATGGATTTACTTACTTAGTCATAGGTCTTAATTGCCAGTATCCCAGCTAAAATGGTTTTAGAAACAACAAGCACTGTTGTCTAAAGCATTTATTTGAATCAACAATGGAACAAACAAACTTATAAAGGCACAGAGGTCCTTATAAAACAAAACATTCATTTTTTCCTCATGTGTAAAATGTTGACATATTATGTACATGTAGTTCTTTCTCCATGGTCTGGTCTTTATGAGCTTACAGGTTCGAGCACATAGCTTAGTAGGTCTCAAGTCTTCTATTATTAGATATAGGATAAAATTAGAATTTGCCCTCAGTATTACAAACATGAGTTGTTTCTGTTTGATGACATTTTCTGTTTTGTTCAAGTACAGTATAAAGATTGAAATACATGTATGACATGTTTTGTTTGATGTTTGATGATTGATAAAAATTAATACCTGTGGTGACTCATTATGAAGGTGCTTTGTTGAATGATTAATACAAAACTTAACGTGCAATACTTTTGTTAAGTTCTGCTTTATCTTATGTATGTGTATGTCTGATTCATCTAGCATTAGTAGTTTTTGTACATGTATGTATTCAGAGATACTGATATGTGATGAGTATATCAGCTGTGAAAGGAATATCCTTCTGAGGGCATAATTATGGTAAATCTTCATTGTCCAGTGAATTTGTACGTGATGCTGAAGTGTTTATCTATACATTTGTACTTTAAATATGCAACAACACCATAAATAGGCTTACGGACTTGAAAACTAAATGTATCCATCTGAAATTTGGCACACACTATTATTGTTGAATATGGATCTGTGTTTCTACTTACATTAAACCGAGAATTGTTTTCTGTTTGACTTTATCATAAAAAGGCAATAATACATGCAATTGAATGACAGGCTCACAAAAGTGTTTGATCCGA
This sequence comes from Peronia verruculata, assembly GCA_038406235.1. Taxonomy (NCBI): domain Eukaryota; kingdom Metazoa; phylum Mollusca; class Gastropoda; order Systellommatophora; family Onchidiidae; genus Peronia; species Peronia verruculata. The sequence goes on along the minus strand of JBCAUA010011013.1, from coordinate 3,564 downwards.
ATTGTACGTTCAATAGAATGACACTGTCAGAACATCAAACATGTTTTCTTTGAATAGCATTCAGTATAATCATCCAAAATACCAACATCGAGGGGTGCACGCTTGCCAATAAACTTTAAGTCACTTTTTGAAAAAAATTCCCACGAAGGTTATGGGTTCTCTTCTAGTTAGTTATAAATCTATAACAGTATAACTCAGTAATACTGTAATATCCTATACACTGTATATGATTATTCATAAGGTCAGCCTTTAAGTGAAGTCAAGAAAATGTTTAGATCGGTATAAGCTATTGATAAGATAGCGTTAGGTTGGGGGGGGGGGGGGGGAATTTTAAGGTAGGCCATCACTGTATACAGTTGTACATGTGATGTAGATCTATATTATCATTCATACATCATACCCGGCACAAAAGTATTTAAATACAGGATATCCACAAAAAGTACCCCTGATTTCAAGAAATTATAATTACATGTATCTAAACAAATTTCTTTTTGGGGTTCATGAAGGGCAAACTTATAGTATATACATGTACATGTATACTCTATCTCTAAAATGGCTAAAATGCTTTATTATGAAATATATATGTCCCTCTTTCAAACGGGCATTTTGTTATGCACTTTATCACTCTTTTTCCTAAACCGAAATAAACTGTACGTATAATATGTAAATATATACATGTATATAGTTTGACAAACAAACTGTAGACAGTCACTTCAAGGGAGATAACGCTCTAACTGGATAGACTTAGAAACGAGTCAGTAGCGTCTTTAATAGTAAATATCTTTGGCTCTCTGAAAAAAGAAAAAAAATACATGTACAAAGACTAAGTTTTTGTATCATCTAGAGCTCGAAACGCTCTCTCTCTAATGAAATTGGAGCCACCACAGACTGACGCCATTATGTATTATTTTGAAAAGTAAACTGCAGGCAGTCGCTCCAAAGGACAAAATGCTTGCTCAGCCGTTATTGCTATAACATATGTATCTGCCTTTCCCTACCCTGTGTTTCGGGGAAGGGCGGGGGCTACGATTCTGGCATTCTTCGTTAAACGTGACTGGGGTTGAGCGGGGAATATCAAGAGAGACAACTCTGGATAAAATTTAATGAACAATTTATTCTCGAGAAAACTACTTTCATTCTTTCAAACTGAAAGTCTCCAGGACATTGGTGCACAAAACAAAATCCAAACCAAAGAGAGAAAAAAATTGCGGAGTACATCTTAACTTCTCTGCAAACGGTCTTTTCTTTCCTAATGTCTTTGTACTGTTCGGTCTGGTATTCATCCATTCAAATATTAATAACCTTAGTGGCATAAATTTTAACTCTAAATTAAAAATGTCACTAAAATGTGCTGGGCTGTTTAGGGGTTTCTGTGACAACATTTGAGTATATGTAAGACATGATCATTTCTCTATCTTTATGTAGTGCTAGCTGGGTACTCCACGGCCTCCGTGGGAGGTTTTTTAAAATATATAGTCCTGCAACTTAATTTTTTTTTGGCCAGCATGCGCACCTCGATGCTGATATTTTGGTTCATTAAACTGAATATTACTGAAAGAAAACATGTTTTGAACGCGTCATGTGTCCCGCACGGAGGTGATGGCGGACAAAATGAATGATAGTTCGGCATTAAAAAAATTAATTAAAACAAGTGTGTAAATTCAATCAAAATAAAGAGTAGCCTATGACACAGTTGGGTATCAGCTGCCCACGTCTGTGATTTTATCTGAATTTTAAATGCCTGTCAATTCCGACTTTATTGGACCATAAGATAAGTACCATGCCCCCTGATCGCTCTTATTGTAGAGATGACATGAGTAGGCTGCCAGTTGAGATAACCACCATATAGGAGGTTGAAAGACTTACAAAGACCTGACCTAGGCCAATCGTGTGGGATGCATGATGGTCCGGGAAAGGCCCTTAACAGAGCGGTAGGCTGCCATGCTATTTCACTTTACGCTATTGGGATAGGAATTCTACAGCAAAATTCCACTAAGTAGTCATATTTCCCAACATGTGTATAAAAATTAGGTATTTTTTTCAAAATCACATGACCTAGTGAACATCGCTCACATGTGGCTTTGTTTGTACTTGCTCTGCGCATGGCAGACAAATCTGGATGAATGATGAGCTCTCAAACTTGTACACATCATATAAACAAAGCCACATGTGAGCGATGTTTCCTAGGTCATGTGATTTTGAAAAAAAAATACCTAATTGCTGTTGCATTACGTTTATTATTTCTTTACTAGAAGAGAACCCACGTGGTCCTTCATTCCTCCATCCCCCTTCCCCAACCCAATAGAAAAAAAGCTAATTTGCAGCTTTTTTCGGCCAAATTAGACACGGAAAGCATCGCATATCAGATATCATATTCTGATAGGAAAAGTGTTTTATAGATCAAAAGTTGATAACTAATGCACTTTTAATATATCCTATAAATACAAGGGAATTTTTCTCTCTCTCTCTCTCTCTCTCTCTCTCTCTCTGTGTGTGTGTGTGCGTGCGTGCGTGCGTGTGTATGTGTGTGTCAAGTCCCTGTGTTTCATATACCCTATACTCACCAAACTTGAGGAGTGGTTTCACACACTCTCGCAACCCCAAACACTAGGTTAAAAATGGTTTGATGAAAGCGGAGGGGGAGAGGGTTCTTTTATTATAAAAGATTTTTTTTTTAAATGGGGCGAGCCCCTGATTATAAAAGCATAATCCTCCCATGTTATGCACACTTAAACAAATAACTGATTTACTGTGACACGGATGTGCAGGTCACAATACATCCCTGTCGACGGATGTCGACAACTTGGATGATCACAACCCCAAAGATCACGAGGAACAAGAGCTCTCTATGCGCGATTGTTTGCAGAAAGAAACATCGACCCATCGGAATACGTCAGTGTGGACGATGACGTCGCTACAGAAAAGCCAGCTACTTGCGCTTCTCCGCCGTCCACTTCCACAGTGGTCGACGGAGATGCATCCGACAAAGAAGACAACTGTGGAGAAGGACTAGAAAGAATCTCAACAAGCTCTGCATTAGACTATTTAGAAAAACTGAAGAAGTTCTGTTTGCAGTCTGGTTGCAGTGATGACATCTGAGTCCGTTTGATAAGTCAGATAAGTTTGGTGATTTGTTGCAAAAGCACACTGCAAGCCTTAAATCTCAGAGAACTATCACTGACTTTTTCAGAGCAATGCGGAAAGAAAAGGGAAACACGCATGATTGGTGAAGAAGAAAGGGAAGAATGGGTGAAAGAAGACACAGGAGGGAAGAAAGAATGGAAAGACGGCATGGAAGAAGACAGAAGGGAGAAAGGAAAGACGGGATGGAAGAAGACAGAAGGAAGAAAGGAAAAACGGAATGGAAGAAAATAGAAAGAATGAAGAAAGGAAAGACGAGATGGAAGAAGACAGGAGGAAGAAAGGAAAGACGGGATGGAAGAAGATAGAAGGAAGAAGGGATGGAAGAGAAGATGGAAGATGTCCAGGTTAAGGGGGGGGGGGCGCGTCCTGAAATGTGGATTTTGCCCAAAAAATGCCATTTTGAGCTTTTGTTTTCTCTTA
>JBCAUA010010991.1:0-13141 GCA_038406235.1 Peronia verruculata | reverse complement strand
CCACCCTAACGCTAACATGTAGGTCCGACGAGCGGGTGACACTCCTCCCTAACGCTAACATGTATGAGACCCTCTACCAGCACAAGATCACCCTAACGCTAACATGTATCGTCTAGGGACCGTAGTGCCGGTTTTGATTTTCGCACATGCGTAAAAGCAAATTCGGGGATTCCTATACATTTACATATTTTTCTAAAAAGAAGAAGTTTGCTGCATGTGAAACTAATTGTGAGCCTTACAGATATTCATTTTTCGTGTCAGTCCCGCATACTTATCAAGCTATGGGGCTCTGCCTTGTTCTAACGCTATTCACGGCATTTTCAGTCCACATTTAACCCTTAAGGGCCGGCTATGTGGAGCACTATTATTCCCTCAGGCCTAGCCATGTTTAGGAAGATTACTTAATTTTAGGTCATGTCAGAAAAAAATATATATAAACTTTTCCGCTTCCTTAGTTTCGAAACCAAGGTAAACAAAGCATGGTGTGGCGAGGGAAATATACAAGATCGTGACACTGCATGCATAGTGTGATTAGCGGTGAAAATATACGTGAGTGGTCCTTTAAGGGTTAAATGTGAATGTATCTTGTATATATATTGTGTTTCTCAATTGTGGATGGAAGTTCATTTTGAGCACAAATAATAGTTTAGCTTATCTTTCCTCATCTCACTATATCTTGTCCGATCTTATCATACACCTATTGAGTGACTCTACTACACACATACTGACAAATGCATTTACTGACAAACAGACTGACCTGTAAGTAACGCTGCATCTAATCCGCTTTTAGCAGGAGTCTTCCCGATGTACTATGCACCAGTAATAGACAAACAATAACTTATGTAGGATAAAACAAGCCACAAGATTAAAACATCCCGCCCTAACCACATCGCCTTGAAAGCCTTCTGACGTTTACTGATGTTTGAGCGAGACGTAGCAAATTGCTATGTATCTGCAAACCTAATGCGTGTAAACATGATTATATATATATATAAGCTGAACAAAGGATGAAACATTGAGAATGACTCATAGTTATAAAATGCGCTGTTATTTATGTTTTAAAAATCTACAGGTAAGAGATAGGACAGGCTGACCCAAGCAGCGCATTCAAAGCATTCATGTGCTGTTTCGACAGACAAAAAGAAGAAAAAAAGCCAGATGAAAGTGTGTGAGAGTGAGAGTGATAGTGAGAGGAACGGGGAGAAAAAGGACTACTTGTATCGCGCGTATCTGATTTTTTCGCTCAAGTGCCAATACCCTCATTCCCAGTAAATGTAGGGTTTGTAAACCAACATTATCAAAACAGTGCTATGATAAGAGATTCAGAAGGGCACAGAGAGAGAGAGAGAGAGAGTGAGAGAGAGAGAGAGGGGGGGAGAGAGAGAGAAGAAGAAGAAGAAGAAGAAGAGATAGAAAATAGTGCACTGATGATTACATTATTCAAAGAATGGCCAACACAGCTGATCGAATGAGGTATTTCGAGATCAGTCGCATGACCGAGGCATTGTTGCTCACATGCGGATTTGTGTATACACTCAATGAATGCAGGCAGTTCTTGACGAACTTTAAGCATTCAGACATGCCCATAGAGCATAGACAAACTCGCGTGTGAGCCATGATCCCTCGGCAATGTCCCCCTTTCGAATTACACTATCACCAGCATAACAGGACAAATATGAAATCTTACCAGCAATACGTGACTACAGCTAATGGAGAGACCAACATACAGTCTCCAACTCCGGACGTACATTAACTCAGCGTCTTCAAGACTACGGGTGGCCAAAACATTCAGTGCGACATCTGTAACCGGTCACAAAAACATTCCGACCACAGACTAGTATCACCTAGTCTGTGATTCCGATACATAACCACTCATGCGACAGAGATTTCCCAGAGAACAAAATGACACATAAACGCGAGTATTGAGGGGTGCATATACCATGTGTTACACACCAGAACCTAGATGACACTCATGTGCCAACATATACAGAAAAACACAAAGTTACCACGCACGCAGAACACACATACAAAAACTTACATACATATCCACACATCCACACACATACACATATACGCACACACACAACATACCAAAAGCCTGACTGGGGTTGACGCGTGCGTTAAATCAACCGGACACACACGTACAAATGTAAAGGACAAGATAACGAGCGGTTCTGTACTTACAGTGAATGTTCAGGTCACTGGAGACGTCCGGCCTAGAGGATGGAGAAATGATCATCTCTTTCTCTCTCTCTTCTACTGCTCTGCCAAAAACATATTTCTTTCTTTTTTTCTTTCTTTCTTTCTTCTGTTCTTCCCCAATTTGTCTTTCTACCCTCTTTCCTTTCTTCCTTCATTTCTCCTTTCTTCTTTTTTTTTTTTCTCACTTATTTTTCTTCCCATATTTCTCTCTTTATTTCTTTATCTTTTCCACTCTCATTTCTTCTTTTTTTTACTATATTTCTATTTTTCTTCCTTTTTTCCTAAGTTTTCGTCTTTTCTATCCCTCTGTCTATCCCTTTTTTATCAGTCTTTATGACTTTTTTGTTTCCTCCGGCCACTCTACCAAGTCCTGTACCAGATGACCTCGCCCCTCCATTACGAGTGCCCGACTAAGCTGACAGATACACGTCTATTTATAGACGTTGGGATGGACAAAAACTTGACAAAAACAACATGTGTGTGTGTGTGTGTATGTGTGTGCGTATGTGCTTGTAAGGGGAGGGGGGGGTCGGACAAGCCAAAGAAGCCAGCTACCGGTGAGACAATGAAGATGACAGAAATAGAACATACGGAAAGGATGGGCAAGAATCGAGATAACCGACCTACCACTACTACCTTACACTGAGAATAACTATGAGTTTTTCATTTCGTGGTAAATCAGCCGGATTTTGGCAGTACTGCACCCATCAAAGATAGCTGAAAACTGTCTGTAAAGCGAACGAGGCTGGAAATGATTACGAAAGTAAGAGGGGATTTCTTCATCATGGTCTCTCCAATGGGTAAATATTGCTGAAACAGGTTCGAAGGATGAAACCAAAAATGTGATTTGATTTATTGTCGGTAATATCACATAGAACGAAAAAAATAATAATAATAACTGGAAACTTGTGATGTCAATAGCTGCAGATTCTGCTAAAGGAGCAAGAACTATTACTTGACCACAGGAAAATTTTGGAAGACTAACACGCAACATTCCAGGGGAAATTACACGACCAATATTTTCAAATTGTTTTAAGGAGAGAGAGAGAGAGAGAGAACTATTAGTATTACTATCTTATGTAGCTGAGCACATAACGAAAAACTAAAAGTAAGAATTATCCTAGAAAGGTTAGATTCTGCAATAATGTGGAAGAAAAAAGACAAAAACCCAAAAGAGAAGACAGACAGCAAGGAACAAATCAAAGAAAAAAAAACACAAACAAGAAAGAAAAAAGAAAGAAAGAAAGAAAGAGAAAGAAAGAAAGAAGTACTTTCACTTCTTGACCAGAAACTGACCCCGTGCCAGTGTATCAAGATGACCACACATGCTCAAGCTTTCAAAGGTCGGAGGGGAGGAACACAAAGAGCTGTTTACTTAGGACTGACTCAAAATGCATAGACAGATGCTGCGGGAGAGAGGGAAGGAGAAAGGAAGAAGGTGGTATGTAGACGAGACTATAGCCTGGCTTAGCCCTAGTCCTTGTTGTTGACCGTAACACCCGACACGGGAAAAGTTCACATATTTGCGCTAATGAATCATCCAGCATCTCCGGCGTTAATCGCCCTTGAAATTCTCCCGACTCTCACCTCACTCTCAACCCTCCCTCCCCCCTGCCCCAATCCCTCTCCCAGCTCTCTCCCTCATACCCCCCTCCCCCAATCACCAACGCGCAGGATTCTTAACATGATATATATATCTGATAATGTACATTACGCACGCCGACGATTCCTTGATAATTACAAACTTGATAAAGAGTAGACGGAGAAACCGCTGTCTAGGCAAAATTTCCCATTTCAAAATTTCTATTCACGAAAATATTTCCCACCAAACTAGGCAGGCACTTAATCCTGCTTCCAAAGAATGCTGTGCTATTAATTAGTAAATAATGCCAGAGTATCATTTTGTCTCAAAAGCAGGTGAGGGTCTAAGAGACTTAAGCCTACAGATACCTCATAACTATAGGATATCCTTCAGCCTCCCCTTTTTAACTGTCTGGCAATGCACACTTTTGTCACGACCATTATCTACAAGAAGGTCGCCAAGTCCAAGAAGGATGCCCAGACAACTTTATGCCCATCATTCTCAGACAAAGAAAGTCCATAATGAAAGATCATAAGAGCCTTGGGCCAGTTTAATCAAAAGAACGTATTTATCTATAATAGCTGACACTAAAAGTAAATACCACCATCTCAGTAGAATTATATCTAATCCAACGTTTATCTTTTGCTTCTAGGTGAATAAACAATCCATTTTCTGCATTTGGGGGCATCATTTGAATACCCGCCTAAACAAACCGAAGTAATGCAATATGTATAACATTCAACTTCCATCTTATCAAATCAATGCTCAGATAAATCCTTCCCTGAATCTCTCAAGACAACCAGTGCCCAAAATCAAAGAGCATCAAGATAAGGCGCTCAGTGCCCAATACTTTTAATCATTTTTAAGCCTGGAGGAAGATTTAAATGCTTTTAGTTTGAAGCGCTTTAGATCAAAGCTTTTGATGTTGAACATGCATATATACAGACTAATGAAGCTTGATATTTATTTCTGGCTGGCTTTTTAATCACAAGATTTGTCTGGTCTGTAAAATACTGCACATAATGTTAGAAATTTCGACTAAAAATTTCAAGTATGCTTTTCATTAGTGTTTCTACTGGCCACCTGTAACATCCTGAATGATATTTGTATTTGAAAAGTGAATTGGCTTGTTTCCTCTTTTGTAGGGCTGGAATTCATGTTTGGCAGTGTAGCTTTTGAAGACCACTCCGACATTATTCGACTGTTGTAAACTTGTTTTAGTCTTCTCATGTCAACCTTTTGTTTTATAAAACAAGTGCGTTGACTGACTCAAAACAACTTCAGCGGTTTCTGTGAATACCATATTGATTTCCGTTAACAACCATTCAGGACTTGCTAAGTCTATAGGTATTTCTTTAAAAATGGCTCAGTGAATTGTGTGTGAGTATGTGGTTTGTGTCTTCTAGGTGTTCGTGTTTTAAATCTACTGTTTGGCATCTTTCAGTTATTGGTTTCAGACTGTGCCTTTGAGCCCATTTGCACTACAGATTGCGATTTTCAAGTCCATTATGCCAAACTGCGGTATCACTGGTCACATACAAGACTGTTCAATATCTAACACTGGCTGTTCTCAGTTCCCACCTTAATTGTTTCACGCATGACTCAACACAATTTTTGAATTTTACATGTCAAGAAGAATGGGCTTGTTCGGAATCGTCAAAAATTGCTTTGCCACACGATAGCTGAAATGGCAGTGGAACATCTGTGTAAGTATATCGGGACTTTTCCTTACTCGAAATTTCTCATTGTCCTGACGATTGTTACTGCCACAATAATACACTCTAGGGTAAATAGGCTATCTAGATCTAGACTATATCTCACAACGCAGAGTGTTCCAAAATGTAAACAAAGAATCTTAGTACTTTTTTCACTCAACAATGATAAACCAAACAAACGTCCATTACCACAACGCCATCACTTCAAGAGCCAGTGCAATACAGGACTATCATCAGAGAACCGGCCTATCACCGACACAGACACAGACTATCATAGACATTGAACATTCATAATAATCATAATAATACGATATGAGTAAACATGAGAAACGTACAGGTAGCTCCACCGATATTTTTTAATGACAGAGGTGGGCAAAAGAAACGACAAACCAAAAACGTTTACAGAGATTCAGGCCATAGCCCACAACACTTACTGCCACGGATGGAAAAGGCTGATACATTACTCGTCAGGCCAAAAACCTGCCTCAGTTTTAGACGGAGTGGAGGGCTAAGAAGAAGGACAGATCATCACAGAACATTCGTAAATTGTGCAGTATGTACAGAGCATTATATTACACTGTTGAAAAGCTTAGCGAAGAATTTGCCCGTCTAACTTTGGACGGCCAGCAGGTGGCTCATTAGTCCGGATAACAATCCGGATGGCGGCGTGCCTTCCCGTGCCTTCAGCCTCGTCATCCGCTTGAGTGGAACCCGAGCTGCATTCCTGGCAGGCGATTCACTGGAGAGACTACTGACCTTTCCCGTCACGGTCTGCCAAACCAAGCGTCCACATCTGGGAAATATTCTTAAAACCAACTGTCTCTACCATCCCGAAATAGTATTCTCGAACAGTGCCTGTCTCCTAGGCCTCCTTCTCCTGATTTGGCATTCGCTACTCCTATCAATGGTTTTTCATCTCTTCTATCTCAACGTTCATTATTGGCATGCCTACTTCTGACTTGTTTGTTTTGTTTCGGTTTTACTTTTATACGAACGGCTACCAAGTTTTTCTCCCATTTGGACAGTATATATATATATTATGTTAAATGATTCATTATACATGTAGTTATGGTTATGGTTTTTATAAGCTTTTCAACCTCCTGTAGTGGTGGTTATCTCAGCTGTCCACAACTGTGGTCAAAAAAATAACACTACTGTATTATGTGATCACTTTTGTAATACATGTAGTTCTACTCCCTTCCATCATTTAAACCTACACCCAACAATCACATTCTCGATCCAGCCAAGTCATAGTACTATTGTTACGCACATATCGCAGTTCAAAGCAGGATGTCCCCTCGTTTGGTCATCTGTTGGCCTTACATCTGGTCTCAAGATCAACGCAAACTCGCTCTCCCTAACTCTGTCTAATCTGTTCATTCAATCTGTCTTCCTACATACACAGCAACCTAACTGACCTTCCTATCAAGAGTAATTTAGGCTGACATCTTTAATCTATAACCCTTTCCCTCGCTATATTCCTGCAAGGCATCCGTACATTCACACACCCTGACACTGATTTCTAAGAGGACCAATGTTGTACTAAATTTTTATAATAAATAACGCTTATCTCGATCTGACAAAGTTGGTTAATTTTCGTTGTTGTTCTTGTTCTTGTTATTTTTCCCTGCACGGCTAGTTTTCATTACCACCCTTTCCCTCTCTACTGAATATTCAAGCAAAGGAGAAAAGCAAAATAAATCACTTGTCAATCGGACTCATCGTTCAGCTATTGTAAATATAAAAACAAATCCTAAAAAAATTCACTAAGTTCAAATCGTCTGATGTGTAAATATCTTTATATAGTTTAAATACTCTACTCCTAACACATAAGACCACGCACACTCCGAGAAACAAAGTACTGAATTGAGTCTTGTCGATCGTAACTCGGTAGGCCCGTTTCATTGGTATAAAATTGTCTAGGAATTCTTCCTGCAGCATTGCAAAGCATACATTTTGTATAAGAATCCAGTCCAGCGTTGTTTAAATCTACTGTACTTGACAAGCCATTAACATGTGTAGATTTTCTCTACAAACGAGCGATGCCGGTTCAGACGTTCCGTTCATAATAATTATGATTGCACATTAATTTATCTTGTGGCACAAAATGTCACTGTTAATGTCCTTGAAGCTGCAGGCTTAATTTCTATCCTGCTTAATGTCAGAAAACCCCATACAAACAGGTAGAAGAAAACTACTGATTCTGGCTACATACTTTCTTGGGGCAACTTCGTATAATGTTCAGGCAAATAGCAGTGATAAGTGAAGATAATGAATGCAGTGAAATGATTACAGCAGAATTACAGCATTCAAAACCAAAACGTTCTCCAGTTAAATGTATACACATATAGATTAGAGTGTAATTTTCATTCCCACCTACACACAGAATGCTCAACGATAGCATCGTGGAACTGACAGCACCCATGTGATTCACTCTGTTGACATTTACTCACTGAGTGACTGACTTTTTCCCTTGCCGCATTCACTTCTATATCCGAATCAATAATTTGTCTGCCATGCAAGATACCTTGCAAGACAATTTCACACCAGAAATATGAAATGACCAAAGTTGCATGCCAAACTTCAGCTGAGCTAATTTCTAAAGTCCTCCAAAGGCCAGGGAATACTGTCTGTTGTCAAAGCTTTATCTATCTGGCCTGTTCTGAACGTTTTCTATAATAAGCTACGGTTATTCATGGTAACCAAGAATGAAATAAAACTGCTTTTATCTAAGACGTGGAAAACATGAATATAGGCACTAAGTTTATTTTCTCTTTTTCCTTTATATTATGCACTCTGCCATACATGTATTTATATGGCTAGCTTTCGGATTCTTATATCTACCTTCATTGCTATAGCAAAGAACTAAAATTTAAACAAAAATATGCTCACAAAGTCTAGTTTTATGAATACCAGAATGGATGACACTTAGTATCACTGATATTTCCTCTCTTCATCTGTTCTGTAATTTGTTCTGCCACATTGATACAAAGATCTGCTTTCTGTATTCTTTCAATGACAACGACCTTGCCGGCAAAGTGGGCTCTAAAGAGATTAATATTACGATGGCGAGATAAACCTGACCTCACCTGTCCTTGTATACAGAGACCAGGAGAAGTTCCAAAAGGCCATGCCCATCTTCCAGACAAGACAAGAGTGGGATGAAAGACAGGCCATTACAGATATAATCACCAGAACACAGAACCACTTGAGCAGGATCAGAGAGAGCCAGAGGCAGAGAATGTCAAGGCTAAAGGGGGCAAAATGAGCAGGGATAAGGGATCCAATAAAAGCAGGCTGGATAGCGTGAGTTAAGGGAAGTTACTGTTCCTCCTGGACCTCGTGGAAGTTTTTTTGATGATACATTTGCAATGTGAAATCCTACATCAAGATTTGCAGTGGAGAGGAGGGGGCGGAGGCTATACTGGATCAGTCTGACCCTTTTGTCTGAATAGGATAGGCAGGGATATGACAAGGGTTAACTAGCATAAAGGAAAGCAGAAAAAGTTTGTATCAATTCTATTTACATTACCTGAAGACAATATAATTCTTCAACAATGGAGGAGGAAGGGAGGGAAGCCTGTCTGTCTATATGTCTGTCTGCCTGTCTGTCTGTCTGTCTCTCGTCTGTCTGTCTGTCTCTCGTCTATCTGTCTGTCTGTCTGTCTGTGTTTATTTATTTTTTTTTCCACATCATATGAGGATCTGAGAAGGCAATCATGTCATTTTCCACCCCAGAAGTGAGACTCCAAAAAGCAGACTGTCAGTACAGTTTGGGAGATCATTCGTTTTTCCAGGAAGGTTGAGGTAAGGGGAGGAGAAAGAGAAGAAAGCTACCAAATTGTCTGTATGGGGATCAAGTGAGAGGCAAAAGAAGTCAAAACAAGCCATTTTTCTTTTCATTGTTATTATGTTTGCAGCATTCAATCCTGAGAATATCTTGGCTATAAGTGTCCTCATCTCGACCTCCCCTCCCCTTTCCTCTCCTCATTGTCCTAGTTTGTCAGAATAAACTTTCAGCCGTGTGTCTCCATCTACTCTTCACCTGATTTTTAAGTGCTAAGGGTTATTCAACATGCATAACATATAATGGAATCTCTGAAATATATTCGCCTTTATCCAAAAAGGCTAGACATCAGGTTTCCACACCCAAGAAGCTATGAGGCCATTGAGTCACTGAAAGAAAGCAAACAGATTCTAAATCTTTCCTATGCCCTGCCACAATTTGAATCCACAACATTTTCACTAAGAAGCAGAGCCCCTGATGTCACTGGGCTGGTGCTAAAAAGATCAAGGGAAAACATGAGGACAAGAAGTGAAAATGGGTGTATAACTCCAGTAGTATGCAACATCACCATGTTAGGCTTCCACACCGAACTGATCTTTTCGTTTTTTTTTCACAACAAGCAACAGTTTTTTTAACTGCTTATAACAGTGGCTACATCATGACAGCATCCCAGCCAGACTGACATGGTAAAAGAACAACTCACAGCTAAAATTACACAATGGCCACATATCAGACGAATAAAAGGTGCTCCACTGACACTGTATTAGAAGATTACAAGAGAAACTATCACTAAAAACATAAGGAAAAGAAAATAAACTTGTAATTATAATTTAATTACACATTTAACTGAACGGTATATCATTGTTGGTATGAAAATTGCAGTTTAACTGGATGTGGGTGACTTAACAAAGCATGTCTGTATCTACATTGACATACCAAGTCTTACTAGCAACTGAGAAAAGAAAGACGAACAACAGACTATACAAAATTGGTATAAAAATCAATCTTGTCATAGACAACTCTTAAACTATCTTCAGCTAGGTTTTTCTACCAGCATTATGTAGGGGAAAATTTCAGCTCATTCGGAAATATGCTTGGATAAAGCAACCAAAAAAACTAAACACCTATTAGCACCATAGTAGCAAGACAATGTTTATCCTGGATACGTGGCACGCCACAAAAGTTGTTAAGGGACGAGCACCATGAGGTTTCAGGTGGAACAAAGAAGATAGAATTTAACTTTCCTTACCATAACTTGCTGGTGATAAATATATCGGCGAATAAATACAATACATAATATAAGCAGATTTCATGAAAATTTCACTTTTTGGATAATTGAAATACTAAATTTCATCTCCACCAGCCAAATGTTAAAGAGGATTCTTAGAATTCATCAAATTGATTCAACACTTTGATTACAATAACTTCAAAAACTTTGAAAATAACTTTTTCACAGACATTTATCAAAATTATTTATTTTTTATTCACTACAAATTTTGATTATATTAGAAGCCAATGACTTTTTTCAAGCTACCTGTAAAATCAGTTATTCAGACTTCCAGAGAGCTGCTTGCCAGTTTTATTTAAACTAATTCAACTCATGGAACACAACTATTAAGTCTGTTTCTTTCACATTAGAATCACATTATGTGATTTTTATTATTTGCCAGGAGATGAGTATTTTTGCTACATAACCAAATTTCATTGCAATCTGCTACTTCACTTACTTAAGATGTTTTTCAAAACTCACTCAAAGGCAATGCAATCAAGTGTCATTTGTCAATGATTCTTTTATATTTTCAGATATTGTTCCAGAGATGTGAACTGCCCAGAACTGAGACACATAAAATATTTCAGATCTGCTTATTTTGTCATGTTCTGAGTTTCACACTTTTCACGATGCATGGAGAGACAATATTGACATGCTAGAGAGCATCTCACGGAGCAAATGAGGGATCTACAGAACAGCTTTATCTATAACCCTTGCTACAATCTAATTACATAGATCCAAAAGCATATTGAAATGGCCCTTAATCTTAATAAATTTAATTCATCCACTGGATGTCCCTCCACAACCAACCTGTCTAGATAACCTATCACTGGAAAGTTAGAACTTGGTATAACCATAAATTTTGCATCACACCATAAGACACTACAAATTTAAAGTGTCAAGTATCTTGCTCAACTTACATTCACTATTACTAGATCAGATCTCAATTTCTACAGAATGAGAGAACCTCATCTACTATCTCACTCTTCAGCTACAATTAGATCTAAATGTCGATGTAAGTCTGAATAATCTCAATCTTGATCAAAATCAAAGATTCTGATCCTAAATAGAGATCTAGATCTGTTTGTTTTTTGTTTTGTTTTTTTTTGGTGTTGGGGTTTAACATCAGCACAATTACGGCTATATTGTGTCAAACACAGTAAGATAAGTTTACACGTCAAGTGAAGAAGAAGAGAGGAAAGAAAGTGGGACAGAAGACAGGAGGAGCAAGAAGAGAGAGAAAAGATGTCTCCCCTGAGATGTTGAGGATGGCACTCCATGGGAGACACCCCACCGATGGCGGGCTTACGCTGCCTGCAGGTGGGAGCAGAGAACCTACTTATAAACCCTGGTTCCCCTCGGGGGTAGATCTAGATCTAGATAGGGGTCTAGATCTAGATCTAGATCTACATCTTCCTTCATGCTTGCCTTAGCCTATCTGCTGTTCCCTATATTATGGTTTTTACAAGCTTTTCAACCTCCTGTAGTGGTGGGGAGTCTCCCATGGAGTGCCATCCTCAACATTCCAGAGGAGACATCTACTTCTCTCTCTCTCTCCTTGCTTAGACTGTCTTCTGTCCCGCTTTCTTTCCTCTCTTCTTCTTGACGTGCAAACGTATCTTAACGTGTTTGACACAATGTAGCCGTAGATCTAATCGTGCTGATGTGTCGTTAAACCCCAGCACAACAACAACGCATCCACCTGTTGGAAAATGACATGAAATCATGCTGTAAGGGAACATAAGTTTTCACTTACCACATCGATGAGAGGCCTAAAAAGTAGAAATTTCTAGAGCTGGGCACAGAATCTGTGGTGTTACACACGCCTGAAAGAAAAGAGCTGACGAATCCTCCTTGACAGTAACATTCTGTTGTCACTTTGTTATGGTCGTCATTTTTTTTTTTTTTTTAATTTGCAGAAACGAAATGATCAGACGATTGCTAGGGGATGTGACTCTCATAAAACGTGAATTAGAGATTTTCTGAATTGCTTCCCTTAGACCGTGAGCGCCATGAGCGCTATAACTTCCCTGACCAGACACTAAGATGGTCAAAAAAACAGTGTAAAAATGGAAAATCACACTTTTCTCTTTGCATTTGAAAAACTGATCACAAAAAAAAAATTGTCTAAAATTGTTGTGATATGGAAAAAAAAAACAGTTTCCTTATACAATGAATGTTTTGGGTAATTTTTTTTTTGCCATGCACATTTCAAACACAGTATACAAGTCATTTAATCTGGTTCTCTCTGTTTCTTGTTCAACATGCCTTTTGCCTGGCAAGGGGAAATAACAAAGCTGGTAACAAAAAAATATATATATGATTATACATGCATTTGACCTATGATCCCGGATAATTATTATTATTATGATTATTATTATTATTATTATTATTATTATTACTATTACTATTATTATATTATATTATATTACATTATATTATTATTATTATATACTATTATCCTTTACCAAAAAAAACAACAACAAATCATTTCATTAACATTTCCCTTCGTGTACAGCAATACCCTATTTACACTGTTTATGTTTTCATTATTGCCCTGACTAAGTGACACATAACAATATAGT